>JAAGNO010029446.1:0-31387 GCA_033439905.1 Ceryle rudis
CCAGGGGAGGTTTAGGTTGGATCTTAGGAAGCACTTCCTCATGGAAGGGGTGATTAGACACTGGAATGGACTGCCCAAGGATGTGGTGGAGTTGCCATCCCTGGAGGTGTTTAAGGAAAGATTGGATGTGGAGCTTAGTGACATGGTCTAGGTGATGTCATGGTGTTGGGTCATAGGCTGGACATGATGATCCTGGAGGTCTACTCCAGCCTCAGAAATTCTGTGATTCTGTGATATTGCAAGGGCAGAGAAAATATCTGAAGGCAAGATTCACACCTTATCAGTTTTGAACATTCAGTGGGTCCTCTAAAGGAAGACAATTTAGAGAGAATGACACTGTGGCAAATACTGAAAGACTTCAACAAGGTTTCTTTCAGAATAGAATCTGTCTGAGCCTGGGCTTTTTATGGCCACTTTTCCAGGTGATAAAGAAAAGCTGAATCTCTCTGTTACAAAGTTAATGAGTAGGTAATGTTAGTAACTCCAGTAGGTTGGGGACGATTGTACATGACTTACGGCTTTGTTTATTCACTGTATAATTTTTTAAATGACATGGCATAAATACAAAGGGAAACTATTCGTATCCATGTTCTGAGAAATAAAGCAGTGCTGGCTTTTTTACTCTGAAACTCTCAAAGGAGTGAGAGAGACATAGATTTAAGAAAGAGCTGAAAGTCACAGAAGCGAGACTTAAGTTCACCATACCAAAACCACATACTAAAGCATCTCACCTTCCCCTTAGCCACCTCTAAATGCTCTCAGCACCTTCCTTTTATCCAGAAGCTGTAGTGGTCTGCAGTGTAGGCTGCAAGGTCTTGGTTCCTGTACTCCTTCCCTTTCTTACCCAGGAAATCTCTTAATGACTGCATGAAAGGGCCAGGTCCAAGAAAGAACCTTGCCACCAGCTTGGCTTTGTGTCATAGTCTCAAAGTGGGAGATGGTCTGAATATCCTGGATGAGGAAGAGGCTGAGCATGCTCCCTTTTTGTGTCCAAATGCTCCCACCATTTCAGTGTTGTCTTCCAGATGGAGCTTCAGGAGACATTTTAGAGAGATAGATCACATGTAGACCCCAGGGCACCTCAGAGAGAGGTTCATCCTTCTCTGTTATTTCCCCATGCCTAGCTTGAGGCAGCTGTACATTCTAGCTGATCTCATAGACCAGTGTAATGGCTGCACTGGTTCCCATCCTGAAGGGTCATAGTCTCTATATGAACTACACATATTACTGAACTGAGAAATTTGGATTTCATTGTGGAGCCAAGCACCTAGTATTTGAGTGTCTGACACATTCACTGGGCATTTGAGGACACCATATCATTTGAGGTCATCTGTTAATTGTTCATTACTTAACTGATACCAGAAAGAGAACCTAAAAAAATTAAAAAAAAAAAAAAACCAAAACAGTTTGCAGCTATCATCAAATGCACACAAAGCCTACAAGAGCTCAGAGAGAAAGGTAACATATGGATAAGGCTGAAAAAGCTAATTTTATCATGATGTAGTTCAGCAAAGAACACATCCTGATTCAAAATGTGGCTTTATTCTTATCTCACATTTGTTACACTTAGCTATTTTTCTGAAGATTGATTCTCACTTTTAGCAATTATTAAGACATGCTGTTTTGCAAGGAAGTGAGGTGCTTTTACTAAATCTGGTACTTTTTCTTTGGTAACTAGAAGAATGTATAATTAGGTAACTTAATTTTTAGACTGTATTCTATTAGAAAAAGGCAGATAATGCTGCTTCTCTCTAAGGGGATTCCTTTTTATTCATGATTCCAGTTGAGCTAATTCGGATGTAAATTCCTATTTCCTATAAAAGACAAAAACTTGGTATGCTTTAATCAATTAAATATAATTACATGGAATACTATGAACAATAATAAAACATTTATTGAATTTTATTTTGAAGTTTAAACTATTTGAATAAGGAATTCTTTGTGTCTATCTCTCCTTCAACGTATCTAGAAGCAGAAGAGATTAATACCCCCTGTCTGAGGTTTTGTCATTAGGTTGTAGATTAGCTTCACCCAGGTTTCAACTCCCAGTCAACTTGTCAAGTTCTTATGGTCCTTGTATTGAATTTAGTTTTTCAGGTAGCAAAAAGTAAGAATATCTAATACTTCGGCAAATCCTACACACAAAATCACTAGAGGGAATTTCAGCTATTTCATTGACTGGACATTTGTGACTGACAAAAAAGACAGATTTTTCCTAGGTGTAATTTATAAAGATTTCATAAATAAATCTGATTTGCAGTATACATTTTCATGGCAATATTCAGTTCATAAGCTGTAAACACATTTTAGCAGAAAATATTAACGACAGTGGGCCCAGTTGCATTTTTTTTTTAAGTTCACCATTGTTTGATTCTGCCTTTTCACACCAAGGCAGAAAAATAAGCCATCAAACTTACTTTTTAATTTCTTTGTTAATCTACTTCTAAGTGAGTCTGGAAATGGGTCAGCTAATGCTCTTTCACTCTGCTTAATTATTTTTCTTATAAATGAAGGAACAGAATTCTCTAACTTTGTTTATAAAGCTGTTATTGCTCAAGGCTCCTCATCTCTTCATGTCAATCAGCCAAGACTAATATGTGTGACAGTACGTAGGACAGAGATCCCCAAAGAGGGACAAAGAAATGAAATGACAAACAAGCTGGAAAAGATGCAGGGTCATTTCCCTTTCAGCTTCAGCGAAATACCTTGCTTTATGAGTCATCAGTGAAGACACAAATAGTTTGCATTTATAAAAATAGTAAGATGAATGCCAGACATTTAGCATGTATTTTGCTACCTCAGTTTAGCAAGGCAGAAACAAGCAGTATTGGTTGGGCTGAGGGAACACAGTAAAAAAGCATAAACTCGGGAGATGAATCTATGTTTTGGATACCTAATCAAGCAGACAGGACACTAGGCCATTGTATAGCACAGTCAGAAGCACCTTAGAAAGGCAAACAGCCAAGAAATCAACCATTTCAGAAGCTTGGCTTAAGAAATCCTCTTATCACAGAACCGTAGAGGCCATCTAGTTCAACCCCCTGCAGTGAGCAAGGACATCTGCAACTAGAGCAGGTTGCTCAGAGCCCTGGCCCACCTCACCTGGAATGTTTCCAGGGATGGGGCTTCTACCACCTTTCTGGGCATCCTGTTATATATACAGAGATACTCTCCTGGACACAGAACTACACACTTGACAGAACCCAAGAAAGCAAGCAAGAAGTAGCCTTCACCAGCAGTTCAAATCTATTGATGTCCGGTTGAACTGCCAAGAGAACACCCCTTTTTAGATTTCTGACTGGATAAACAGGTCAGAGTAGTTCAGAAGGTCCATCTCAACTTGCACATTGAGACCTGATTGCCCTGCAGTAAGACTTGAAGAATCTGACTCAGACTCTGCTTATTTTCCTTTTATACCAATGAAATTAATCTTACTCCACTCTCCTGTAAGTATAAATAAGATCAAAATGTGGCTGGAGGTGTTTATGCTGAGTGCATATATACTCACATAGTTACTTCCAGTGCATGGACAGCAGAACTTCCAGATCTCTCTGAGCTCATGTTTAAACATTTCGCCCAAATACATACATTCACGTAAACATGATTTTGACCTTGCTTTAAAACAGCAGCATTTTAAGAAAATGTGGAAAGTTAATTAATTTATATTACAACAAATTATCAGACATGCTTTTTTTTCCCCCTCCCATTTAAAACAAATGTTCAGGGGAATAAAAGTACGATTTTGCAGGTGGAAACAGTAGAGATACTCCCACTTAGTGATTTCCTCGCTGCCACTCTCAGATGAGAAAATTTGTTTTCTGGGAGAGCTTTAAAGTCACCAGTTCTAATAACAGTGACAGGTAAATTCAGCCTGATCAAGGAAAGTAAGTGACAGCGTACTCCAGGGAAATGCTGGGTCAGGCACATACATAATCGTCCGTGTTGACGCCAGGCATCTGAACAACATATATAGGGAGTAAGGTCCTGTACGGGGAGCAGAAGATGCCAGTAGTATGAGGTCCAGCTCTAGAACTCAATATTCTTGTGCACCTAAAGCATGTCATATACTCTCTGTTCCTGAATTTCTCCATCTCCAAATAGGAACGATCAATACATGTCACCTGGGATAACATAAAGCTCAGGTGCATAATGTTTGTAAAGCATTTTGACAGTCACAGATGGAAGCTGCTCCATGGAGAGTTGCCTCTACCTCCTTGATACTGCCGCACTTCTTAATGTACTCTTTTATCGGCTGGTATTTCATGCACCCTCCCTTGCAGCCAAAGCAGCGAGTGAACAGAAATGACAAAGTGCGCTCCCAAACTTCCCTCCTACTCACCTCTCCTCCATCTGTTAGAGAGAGAGATTTTATTTGCTGCAGAAGCGCTGTCTGGCTAAAAATGTGAGCGCTTTTTACAGCATGATCCCACTCTCTGCTCCACACACACCCACTGCCCAAGTGCTTCACTTGGAAATACGACATCACTTCTTAGCTAACACCCTGTGTAAGAGGCTTCTACAGCACATTTTATTAGATGCTGACTAAAAAAGCTGCTATAAAATCCTACATGGTGTTCACTGCTGATTGTCTCCACCCTACTGCTCAGGAGTGGAAAGGAACAAAGGATATCCGACAATAAAGACTATCTGGCTTTCTCTTTTCCCTGTCACAAACAGTTCAATTCAGTCATATGCCTCACTAGTGCCAATTTTCAAGGTTTAATCCCAAGTTTTGTGATCAACTAGCATTTCTCTTTAATATTTGGCTCCTGCAAGGAAGCACTCACTTCAGATTTTCTGTTTCTTTGAAAGAAGGCACTAAGTTGAGGACCCCTGGCTGGGGAGGAAAATTAGGTTTGGCTGAAGACACTCTAAAAGGTTTGGATTAATAAAAGTATATAGAAAGCATCAAAAGTCAATTAACACGGAATGCAATCCTTCAGTTTTAAGCCAGCATGCAACACTTCTAAATCTGTGGAAGTGGCACTGTGAGAAGCGGGGAAAACTTGGGGTCATGAATACAAGACTGTCCACCACATGTAACTAAAGGGCACACAAAAACCTGTGTTCAGACAGTAGTCTAGTCCAGATCTCAAGGTCTGGGCTTGAGATAAAGTTTAAAGAGAAAGCAAAAGAGTTATTAGATTAAAATGGGAGACATTGTGTCATTTATCATTGAGGTAAACCCTCCAAACTTCATTCTTATTCTGAATATTGCAGCTTTCATAAAAAGAAAGGTTTGTAAAGTTTGGGACTTCTTTGAATGGTCAAAGCAAGTACCTTTCTTATGTATGTATAATGGTCTGTCAATCCAGTTAGGTAGAGAGATAATTTTATTCTACATTTTCAGTTACCTTTTTAGTAATCTTTGCAGAATGAGTACAAAAAGGGAGTGGCTGGAAGATAAGCGTCAGACAAGAAGTAGTATTTTCTCTTCTTTCTTACCCCAATCTTGGTTAGCAGGAATATGGAGATGGAGGTCCACACTACAGCTTTGAAGCAGGAAATTTTGTGTCCTTTCTTCTGGAAGGACACAATCTTGCTCCAGCAATTCCCATCAAATCGCTTCAACCAGAAAAGCAGATCCACCACGGATGCTAATTAAACTCCCAGGCTATATTACCAGGTGATTACAGTTGGTTGACCAGTCCATGTGGTGGCCCCAGCCTTGGACAAGCTTCAGTCAATCCCAACAGCTGCTTAAGACAGTTATTGCTCCTTATGGCCATAGGAGATTCTCTAACCTAGGTCCCCAAAACACTACTTAGTGAAGATTCCACATCTTTATCTTGATGACTTACAAGCCACAAGAGCTTCAAAAGGATCCTCCATTTCTGAACTAAACAACACAAAGTGCCCAAAGTGAGGGGATGAAGAAGGACTTACGTTGTCAGGGCTGCTTGTGGAAATAAGACAAAAATTTCCTCTCCACACTCATACCCACAATTCAGTAACAAACAGCAATCTGATTTAATTCCCAACACAGAAAATATTCCACGCAACAGCCAAAATCCCTTCTTGCCCCCTATAACAAGACTGCTGCAGAGCATGGAGCTAACCCCAGCTCACAGGTCCAGTTCACTATGCTACAAGTTTTTCACCTTTTTTAACATCAGACTCCTCCTGCCAAAGTCAAGAGTGATGAGAAACTGTGAATGCAACATTGGGAAATTCCTTCCTATTAGCTGGTATTTAATTTTGTCTGAACAGCATCAGATTGAAGAGCAGACACATTCAAAGTGACAGGGTCAAGAAAAAGTGAGAGTTGCCCAGGCATACTATTTACAGAGACAAGTAGAGCAGCTTGGAAACTGACAGGTTTTTTTTTTTTCATTACTTACTCATTTCAGCTTGATCCCTCTGTTCTTTATGCAGGTCTCCAGCCAAGAGTTCCTTGTTAACTGCTCAAACTGCATCTTTAAAGAAACTTGACCGTATTTTATCCAGGAACTGTGGAAAATGTGGTTCTGCATGATTTGTTAACAAAGTATTTAAATGCTTTAGATCCGCCCAATAATCATGGTTGAAATAAATAAAACATCACTGCTTACTCCAGCACTTTTCAGTGAATAATGATCATACAAGATTGTAAAACACTAGTTATCCTAAAATTTTCCAACTCTTAAAAAATTAATGGAGTCACGTAAGCAATATTAATATCTGTATTTAATGGACACAAGGACAGGAATAGCCTCACCACTACAGGGATGGCCTGTGAAACAGCATTTCTTGCCTTGATGGTGATATTTGAACTAGACCCTGTAAAGGAGCAGACTGATGTGGGGGAGGGAGGGGGCTTCATAAGATCAGCAACTGGCCAATACCAAAACCAAGATACTGGGCTGCACCACCCTTGGTCTGACCCAGTTGCCTCCACTATATATCTAAACTGCTGTATTTGGACAAGGTTGAGCAGCTCAGCGTATTACCTACCTGTAAGTCCAACCAGGACTGAGAAAATAGGGAGATCCTCCTCATCTTCTACTTCTAAGAGTTCAATGAAATAGTCCCCAAAGTTCTTGCATGTCATAGGCATCCCCATAAAGCATAGAACGGTCACTGCTGACTGCCCTCAGAATCAGAGCATTCTCCCAAGGAACAGGAGATCCCAGTTTAATTCCACATCACCTATAGCTTAAGCAGAGACTGGCTAGTGTGGTGCTGGCCTTTCCACCTCTCCTGCTGAAGCCATTTCACTGTGCAATAATTCAGTGGCCACCCCATCCAGCCTGACCTCGCACGTTTCCAGGGATAGGGCTTCTATCCCCTCTCTGGGCAGCCTGCTCCATGAAAACATTCCAAGTGCAGTTGACTGGGGCTCTGAGCAGTCTGATCTAGTTGCAGATGTCCCTACTCTCTGCAGGGTGTTGGACTATATGACCTTGAAATGTTGCAAACCATTCTATGTATGATTTTATCATAAGTCCAAGTGAGAAAAATGAAATACTCCAATTCTCACAGATTATTTGTTGGCAATAGCCATTAATCTGGAAATTCAAGTGCTTTTGTGTTTAACTATCTGACCATAAATGTTTCACATTGACTTTATGTACAGTCAGAAGTCTTGGCATACAAATGTAGGCATGAAAACTACAAAATAAAATACATAAACTCTTCCACTCCCTGCCACACCAGCTCTTACAAATAATGGGCATTAGGGAAGACGCTCAAAATTTGTCACATCTACTACACCAAGATAAACAAGTGAAGAGGACGGGTGTTGTCTGGTGATTAGCTCATATATTTCTCAGTTAACTTGTTAACTGAAAGCCTGAATGACAGATGTGCCATGAATCTAACACACAGCAGGATCCAGAAACACTTTAGTGAGGGCAGGTGTGAAGGTTTTAATGAAAATTGAAGGCTCCAAGAACAAAGGTAGAAGCTCAGCAGCAAGGGCTGTGGTCCTTTTTCATGCAAGGAAGGGTGCTTCATAATTAGTTTTCAGCAAATAATGTCATGGGGATTACTGGCAGGAAAACCTTTTCTTTATTTACACTGAGATAAAACAACTTATTTCCTCCTACGTCTTCAGTGAGCATAAGGGCAAAAGGCTTCCCTTTAGGAATGAAAGCAAATACTTAAAAAAACGGTGAGTATTTAAATGTTTTGCCGAGTCAGAGTTTGTAACAGCTAAGTGTTAGGAGAGTGGTTTGGAATAAAGCTATGGACAATATTATGAAACAATACTTTTAAGATGGATAAAGATGGAAAAGTACCCATCACTTACCCCACAGTCCTTTGTATTAATATAAGGTTCAAGCAAGAGATTTTTTTTTTCCTCAAGGAGTTTGGAATTTGAACAGTTGTCCACAACCCTGTCCTCAATGACAGCAAATATTTCACTCTTCTTTTCCATCTAGGTGTTATTTTTGTATCACCAGGGAGAAAGATTTTAACTCACCAGTTTCTGTGCTTCTGAAGCCTTTTCTAAATTCTTTTCCACTCAACATCGCTTAGACAGGCAGAAGTGGGCGGATTAGCTTGACAGCCTGCATCCACTCCTCAGTTCCAAGGTTTCAGTGCAATATGCATCTTGCATGTACCAAGCCAAGAGTCATTCCCATGGCTCTTAAGTCCTTTCAGTCCGAGGCGTTAGTGGGTATCAGAACACTGGAGCTTCCACCAGAGGTGAAAATAATTTTTTAATAAACAAGAAAACCACCCCAAGGGTATATCTGGATGACTCCTTTTTGCTGATTAAAGATGCAAATAGGATTAATGCCCACAAATCTTTATTATCTGAAGTGACTGCCATGGAAAAGAAATGTTTAGGTTTATTTATGCATGCCATAGGAGGGGGGAGGAGAATAATCTCTTTAAGCACAGATACTGGACTAGATTTCCCATCTCTGCTTAAATGTTACTGAAACCTTGGCCTAATACAGCTCTGAAACCATAAGCCCTGAAAGTTAAATTGCTGTTAATTCTGGCTAGCAGTCAGTGTTTCTCATGTTATTGAAGTAATAGCACCTGGAAGTGCTGATTTAACACCAGAGAATCACCAGTGGTTTGTGTGGAACCATACCAAGGATCATTTAAGTACCAGCACCAAGAAAATGTTAGATGAAGTTCATGATGCTATATAACTTCTGTTCTTACTACTTCTTTGTTTTCTCTTTGCTTGATGTTTTGCAATAATGTTTTTAAAGCTTCATTTTCCCCATTAAGAAAAAGTATGATCAGTAGATCTTTAATCCCGCATGGATTTCTAAATTGTAATTGCTCTTAAAATGTTTAGGTAGCATTTACTGCCACAAAGGTACACACACAGTCAAGCTGAGAAACTAATCAGGAAAGTTTCTTGAGAATAATGTCAAGTGCAAAATCCACATCAGTACAGAAAACAAAGCCAAAGGAGTTACATTAATGATCCAACTTCCTTAATTCTTGATTTCTCTCCAGAGAGTAGCATTACATTTTATCAATGTATGTTTTTAAACTATCTTCTAGACACTTGCTTAAGAAACAAGGCTTCTGTAAGAAGTAGTACTTTGCAAAGAGTCTTCTGGCAGATAACAGCAATTACAGTGCAAGAGATAACTATTACTGCTGCCCACGTTGCTCCTTCTGACAGCAGTGTTTCATTTTTACCCACATAAAATGTCCCACTTCCACGACACTGAGCATAATAACAAGTGATTAAGTTTTTAGCACAATGTAATTACTGAAGCAATTTGTTATGTATACAAAGTGGCTCTCTTTCCAAGACAAAACATGTCAACAACTAAATAATACTCTAACTAATTAGATGTAACGTGCAAATGCATCAATTTAAAACACTGCTAAAGGCGACATTGAAATCCCAGATGTGAAACAGCATCAGTACGAACTGATACTCTGGACCCAACTGATAAATCTCATTCATGCAGTCAGTCACAGACAGCTTTCAGAAAGCATTCAAAAAAATTAGACCAGATCAAGTGATTTTAAAGTTTTTATAAAATCTGTAAGATTTTTATTATACATTACAAAAAGCCTTTTATCAATTAAAACTTACAAAAGACTTAAAACATGTAATACTCTTTGAAAAAGAAAGGTTATCTATATTTCAGTATGTGCAGGTTGACAGTTTATAGCAAAACTTGATCAAATAGAAGACAATCTATAACTTTCATACCTATCTATTTAGAAGTATGTACACTATCAAAAATAGAAATGTATTTAGAAATCACTGTTCTTGTCTATAAAAATAGAGAAGAGAAACACTAAAGATTTCATCTGAAGACTCAAAACTTTGCAAGCATTCCAAGACTCAGAATACAGCAAGTTTACAATGGCAACCTAAAAAAAACCAATTAAAACTTCTTAAAACCAGAGTAACTATTATTCTAGCTTTCTGAGTATTCTAGCTCAGAGGAATGATGATGGAAATTAACAGGGAAGAAGAAAAAGAAGACTGAGTGGGAAAATACCCCTGAGATAAAGCAGGAATATTATTATTTTGTCCTACTAGTTTGTTTCTTTGGCTTTTTGTTACTTTCAACTTCCACATAGGTTTGAAAGGAAATCTGTCCTGTCTTAAGTTTTAACAATTACATCACCACCACACAGGTAATTATTCTGACACCAGAGAAGTGATAAAAAAGCCCAATAGCCTAAGTTGTTCTTTTTTTTTCAGACTCTTCTCACATCTGACCCAATCCCTCTAATTGTCTTTTTAACATTTTTTTAATCCTAAAATTAGATTAAAATGATAGAATAGCCACCTTCAGATTTCTTCTAATTATGATTTCACACATCTTCCTTTTTTTCTTGAAAGTTTTTTATAGAAGAGCTCTTCAAAAGCCATGCTTTCATCTTGCACTTCATTCTCCAAGTCTCCATCATGCACAACACCTACATTAAAACCAAGAAATTAAAGCAGAATGGAAAACCCCAACACCTATTCCTCTTCGTAGTATGACAAGCTATGACTTTGCTATTTTATATGTCAGCAATAGACCTTCACAGGTGTATACTGATGCTTAAGAAGTTATCTGGCTTAAAATAAAAATGTGTTTAAGAGCTCTGCTAGGAAGCAGAGCTTTAATGTTTTATTACATAGAGTGAAATTCCTAAGCCTGATCACCTCATTGCTACGTTTTCATCCCATTGTTGTAACCCCACCACCTAAATATGTGCTTAAACATACAATGAAGTCTTAACTTATCCTCAGAAGTCCGTGACGCAATAGATCACATCAATGTATGTTACCTTTGGTGAGAAAGCAAGTGAAATGGAAGTGAAGACAAAAGAAAACAAATATAATATTTTTCCACAGAACTCTTAAATAAAACAAGCTAAGGATCACTTTTGTTAGGAAGCTGGTTTCCAAGAACTTGGATCCACACTGCCCATAAACACACTGCTGCTGAGTTAAGAAACAGCCCTATCTTACTGGAGAAGATGATTTCTAGGTAAACTTGCTTTAGCACAAGAGTTGGATGAGATGATCTCCAGAGATCCCTTCCAACCCCTACCGTTCTGTGAAATTCTGCAATTCTCTTCTGTTCCGCCTGGCCAAGTTTCTGCCCTGCAGACTGCACCTGAACCACAGTTACATCTGCATCTGTATGTGCCTGTGTGCATGCAAACACACATGTACTTTATGCAGGCCAGGATCCGCTGAGGGCCAGGGGAGGAGATTTGCTCCCTTCTGGCCACCCTGGAACCAGCTGTGAGGCTCACATTCTGAAAAGCCACTGAGGAAAGACTGTTTAATTCATGTTTTACAGAGTGCTCCTATGGGGTTGCCTGTTTCTTGTTGCCTAGAGGGTGAATATCCACAACACTGCTGATATGGAAACTAAAGTGATGCTAAGAGACCATTACCAAACAGTGTTCTCTGGAGAGCACAGAAACCTGGGTCATTTGAAAACATACCTTCTTCGTTTATCCTGTGAGAATCCATTTTCTTCAGCCACTTATGAGCCTCATCAATGGTGGCAATCAATTTGTTGGCATGTTTGGTTATTATTTCTTCAGCTGAAATGAAGTACAATTAATATTCTGTAAGAACTCTTAACTGAGAGTTGGGCAGCGGCTAAAAGCCAAGCAGAAAATGAAGTTACACAGAGCTGTGCTGTATAATGATGTCACAAAGAAACAAGTCTGTCACCAGTGACCTCATGTGCAAGATAAACCATTACTGGTGATGAAGATGCTGTATGTATCACCAATCCAATCAATATTACTACTGCTATCAGAGGAGAAGCTCTCCATCCTTGTGCTGTCCCCTTGAAGGTATACCTGTAACTCCTGAAAACATTCTAGTTTACCTATTTTTGGTTATTAAAGTTCCTGGCTTTCATTATCCTTCTGAAATTATACAAGTCAAAATAAAATTAAGATGTTGCAGCCCTTGTTTAACTGCACCATTAAGGACTTGAAAAATTGCTTAAAGTGAGGAAGAAGTAATTTCAAAGGCAAATAAATTCTGTAAATATATTTTCACTGAGAGGAAGAACAAGGTAACATTCATCAAGCAACAGTCGTAACAAAACCAACTATTATCCAGTTAAACCTACTTCATCACTACCATAGTTCATTGAGCAGAAAGCCAACAAAATAATAAGCAAGACTTTATGGACTTCATCTGTATGTAAAAGCTTTCCACTAGGAATAAAGACAAAGCTTACAGATGAAGACCACAACCTAACATTTAATTACAAACAACATATTTCACTGATCAGAGCTGACGAACACATCAAATATTACAGTTTTTCGTTACTGTCAGGCATCACAGGCAAAGTGACTACTTGACAGGCTTGGTGGATTCCTACAATTAAAGCCAGTAATGATGTTTTGATTTAAGATGTCACCTTCTCCACAGCAAGTATCCCAAACATTTTTTCTCCTAGGCCACTCATTCAGCGATTCAACTTCACTTGTAAAAAACAGCACAGAATAATGCTTTAAGCATATAATAATAATAAAACAGTATCTCTAAAGTACCATAATTTACTGGACTTTATAAGACATGGGCTGCCTTGAGTGCCTGACACCCCATGACTTTGTAGCTAAGTACCCACTTTTGTTCAGCCTTACCAAAATTACAAGTTCAAGGGCAGAGTAGTAAGAGATATCCTTAACAAAAGGCTCCAACTACTACAAGTTAGGCAAAACTAAGTAAGAAAAACAGTAGAAAAATTAGTAAAGACTACCTAGTTTAACATAACAGGCTGCTGTAAGACTATATAAATTTAGACAACACACCACATCTGTTTATGTAGTTAAAATTCACTTTACTAGTTAGTAAAATTCACCACTATTCACTTTACCTGTACTATCTGATGTATTACTTTGCACTTAGAAGAGATGAGAATATATTTTTCAAAATATTTTCAGTTGTCTCAGTTCTTCTTTTCCTCAGCTACCTGAAATAACATTTCTTTTGACCACATTAAGATTTTCAAATGGAGCTTTGTTAGGTCTAGAAGTTTGGCCACAAATAACATCTTAAATTATTTAGATGAAAACTGGAAAGGTCCTACCTTTAGCCCAGGCTTTTCTCTCATAGATTTCCTCTACCGCATCTGAAATCTCCTTAATATTCTCTTTGATTTTCCTCTGGCGTAAGTTGGAACCTTCTTTATATGCTAAATGGTCTTGGGTGTAAGTCTTTTCTGTAATGGCCTCCACTACTTCCAGTCCATCATATATTATTGGATCTATCTTTCTTCTGAAAAAGTCAGCATAGTATTGGTAAGCAGCGTTGTTCTTCCTGTGTTCTTCTGTGTTTCTGTGCTCTGTGTAAGCCTCACTGGCCACAGAAACTGCATTTCCTTCTGCATGCAACTTTCCTTCCCCACTGATGTCTGTTGGTGTCACTGCTTCAGAAGTATCTGCATCAGTGTTTTCTGACTGGCTGAAATAGCTCTCAGAGCTCTGGATAAACCTGACTCCACAGAGGTCACACTGGGTTTGGTCAATATCTGCTTTTTTGAAGATCTCTGATAAAAATTCCTCTCCTTCCATTGGAACTGTTTCAGCTTTGGTGCAGGCCTTCCTTTTCCACTTCACACACAGAGAAACAAAGTGGAAGATACGACGCAGCTGGCGTTGAGCAGACGCTTTCTGCTCTTGCTTCTGTTGCCTGCTGAGTGCAATGACTTCCAGGGGATCCTTTTGGTCCTCTAAGCAATGAACCCTTTCAAGTTCCTTTTCTAGCTCATCACCATATTCCGTCTTATCCAAAGAGGTCATAAACCTGTCAAGGTTAATGGGTTCATACAGGATGCCCCGTATGGGTGGATGCCCCTGAGCGTACAGAGAGTCCCACTTCCATCGGCAGTCAACCAAGTGCTCTGCATCTCGCTCTGCCAGCAGCTCTTGTAGGCCTGCAGCGATTTCTCTTATATGTGTAGCATCGCTCACTTGTTCCACAACCCGTAGCAATCTTGCAGGCACTTTAGAGGGAGAGTCTTTTCTCATTGATTTCAGCATGGCCTTGATTTCAGGAAAGTGGTGGCGTAAGAGGCACCTATATTTAGAATTCTGTACCTGGTCAGCATTCAGTAACATCACTAAGCACAGCACGACAGTTCGCTCAGCCCCCCCTGAAGTTATGCAGTCAGGATCCTCGAAAGCATCCAGAAGGACATTGAACTTTCCATGAACTCCACACAAAACTTCTGTTAGATAACAAAGATGAAGCCTGAAATTCTGTACAGCTGCATATGCATCCTTTGGTCTGTACTCCTGTATAATAGAAAACGTGTCTCTAAGTTCTTTGTTAAGGTCCTTGCTTCTGAACAAACACTCCCAGAAGTGTACAAGAGCAATGTAACTCTTTGGAAAGCAAAGAGTAATGTTCTTGGAGAGGCGCATCAGGACAGCACAACAGAGAATATACTGGAATTCCAACAACATAATCGTGTTTCCTATGCTTGGAATCAGGTATCTCGTGCATTTCTTGACCAGGACGTTCATAAAACGATAAAAAAACCTTTTACAGTTTTCTGGATTCTTATGAACATAGAATTGCTCAAGTGAATTTTCAAGAAGTCGAATGAAGCATAAGTGTGGTCTTCCTGTATTTTCAGCGTATTTGTCAGGTAGCAACATACCATGTCTGCCCTCTATTCCTTTGGCCTTTCCTCCTTGCCCTTTACTTTTTGGGAAGTTTTTTGCCATCGACAAAGCAAAGTTTACCTCTTTGTTATAGTCATCCTCTTCCTTAAAAAGTAGTTTCTCAAATTCTTCAGGATATCCCGAAGATAAGAGGAAAACTTGCATGGCACGCAGCCACAAGTCGGTTGATTCTCTTCTGGCTGCAGTGTCTTCGTTTTTAAACTCAAATGTGATGTACTCCTTCAACACCACTCTACAGGGTTTAGAAATAATGTTACTGAATTCCAGTATTTCTCTGCATGCCTTTGGGTTCTCAGACAGTATTCTCAAATGAAAATGGCTAGGAAAAAACATTTCCAAGAGTGCTTTACATGATGCATATTTGTCAGCAGCCAAAATGTCAGCAAAGCTTTTGCATTGATTCAGTAGCTCTTTAGGGAAAGCATGCGTGGCTTCCAACAGCAATCCACTTATTGCCACCAGATGCATTTTACACTGAAATACCGTCTTTGCTTCGTGGCGCAACAAGGGCTTGTGGTAATCCTCACATGTTTGGTCCTCACACTTCAAGCCAGCAATGTACTTCATACAAATACCAGGGTAATGCTTGTTCAGTAACTCATGGGAGATAGAGCACAACCTGCTTAGCAAGTGCTGCCTCAAAGCTGATTTTACCTCCTCTGTGCTTACTGAGAAACCACCTTTTGTCTTCCTCTCTTTCAGACTTGGCTTGTCTGACAAAAACTTGAGAATGGGCTCAGCTTCGTTTTGAGACACTTGGCAACTGTCACCTGTTGGGACAATCCCAAAATACGCAAAGCAGGACTTCACCATATCTTTCTCTGCGTTGGTGGCTGCCTTCCTCAAACCCCTAACCAGGTTCAAAAGAGCCATTAAGCCGCGCGTTGCCATAACGAGGATGTTCTGACCAGGAGCGCTGCAGTGAGATAATGCAAAGAGAGCTTCCACTGCGCCGGCAGAATGATTCAGAGATAGGAACTGATAGCATGCGCTGCTCAGCTTTGCGAAGTCTCCCTTCAGAGCTCCCTGCAAAAACACAGCCTCAGCAATGCCAGACTTCTGCTCGGTTTGTTCACAAAGTTCAAGGGCTTCTCTTAGGATGACCTCCACATCCACCAGGTCTGACTCTGAACAGCGAGTCACGCTGGCACGTGCTGCAGCCAGCAAACACGATGCACGAAACTCTTTTATAGCTGTAAGGTTAGCTGCTTCCAGAGCAAACCCGTGTTGTTTCATCAACTTTGCAGCCTCTTCCTGTCGACCTTCCCTTTTCAGTAAGTCTGCTGTTTGGTGCAAGCATCCACGAGACTTCAGAAACTCAAGCTGATCCTCTATATCAAGTTTTGAGAGGACCTGCATCATTTCCTCAGTTCTGTTCATGCTCAGGTACTTTGCGGCTGCTTCCAAATATAACTGATTTGCTGTACATGACAGTTTGGAAATCATTTGTCCTTTTGCATTTAAGAGCTCTTCATATCTGAAATAATAGATAGATCAATTTACCACCATAGATGACTAACCTAGACCAAAAAACCCACTGCATTTTTAAAAAGCCCCTAAGACATAAAAAAAAAAAAAAAAAAAAAAAGCTGCCCCCCGAAGTCCTTCCTTCAAAAAAGCCAACTAATTCAAGTGATAAGTCTGTCACGTGAAAAACAACCACATCAGGTTAAAAGTTCTACAGAAAGAAAAAATTTTGTTACAACATAAGGCTGTCTGAAGCAGGATCATAAAAACTTCTGGTACAAACAAGATCACAATGTTTACAGCATTAGTCAATCTTTCTCCATGACATCAAATCACTGTTCAAATTATTTTAATTGCATCTTGCCAGTGATAATCTTGTGTTTATCGAAGTAAGCTTCAATATAGAATAGCTGTTTACATGAACAGAAGCCAGAAGGAAATAAATGCAGATTTCAATGAATTCTGCACAGGCCAATGAAGATATTCTGTAAAGCTCAGACAAACCAGTCAGTTTAGGTAACTCTCTCAATTCTGTCATAGTTATCTGCATATACTACATATACTTTCCTGCTTATTTAGTGCCTGAGCTAAGTTCCCGTTTGCCTCTTTCAAAAGACACACTTTAAAACACTTGCTTATTAATTATCATTGGCTGATGTGAAATTATTAAGATATTCCCATAGCCAGTCTTGCAAAATTATTCTCTCCTGCATGCTGAGAATGAGTAATTTTTTCCTGATGGGTGAGTAAACTATCATTAGCCTTTCAGCATCATCTTTTCCATGATAAACGTGGGAGTGCAGATTTTTGTACCTATGCTGCTGAATTTGCATGAATGATTTAGGGAGGCTGATTAAAAAAAATTTGTTAGTTGGTAAGGTGACTTTAATGCTTCTTTGATTAAACTATCTCTACATATTAAACAAGCTTTAATCCTTCAAAAACCAGTTGCCGTTACTAAAGGTACATGACAAGGGATTTCAGTGAAGGTGTGTGATTGTAGGTCTTGTTAGAATTCTAAATATTATATATAATTCTAAATATATATATAAAGTATAAAGCCTTTAAAAGTCATCAATCTAGGTGTAATGAGAGTTGTGGCCAGTAAATGAGCTGTTTACACAAGAATGTGCTAATGAGGTCACAGGGACAGTGCCAGATGCAAAGTTCTGTCAAAAAGATACTCATAAAATCAGTTTATCAAGCACATTGTGAGACAGTTCTTAGCTGAGCCAGCACAAGGCGATGGTATGAAAAATTTCATCTCAGAGACTGGGACCAAGTATTTGTCAGAGGCAGCACAAGCTACTCATTTAAATTACTTTTCTTTGCTCTTAAGTTAGCAATTTTGAGAGACAAATAGTTTATTTGCCACAATTACTGCTGCATTATATACTATACATCTAATGGTTATACTCCTACAGAAGTCAGTGACTAAGTGCCTAAATCTGTTACTTTTTCACTCTTCAAAGAAGTACTTAATACTTCTATTAAATATTTTTGTCTTAATTACCCTGAGAACCTAGTTCAGAGGATTGGCTGAAGAAGAATCTGCCTGACCAGTAACACAGACTGGAAAAAATTCCCAGGAAAATGCAGCTAGTCATTGCTCCAACTGTGAATGCAGCAGGATGCATTCACTTTGCCATCATCACCCAAGTGAGATTCTTGACCAAGTTCATTTAACTTCATTATCAACTGAAGTCACCAGCCAAAACTCTTGTGAAAATTTTATAGTGAGCCAGCTGCATTATGCTGGATTTGGAAATGGAAAAAGAGAATTCTATTCCAATACCATCTTGGGAGACATACCTTTCAACTGCCTTTGCTGCTTCTTCATAGAGTTCTTCCTGACAATACATTTTCACTGACAGGTCAAACTCCTCAATTTGCTCATAACATTCAGATGCTTCTTTGTAGCACTGGCTCTTCTGATAGTAAACTGCAGCATCTTTTATCTGCAATGCAGAAGTCAGTAATGAAGCTGAAGGGCTCCAAACAGTCAAAACTACATGAACAGAATAAATTTAGTAATTCCATCATGTAGGTGTCTCAGAGAATCAAACTTCAATAAAATGTAACCTGAGTATCTGAATGTAATCAAATATATATTAATCATCATTAAAACTGAACAGATTTAAAAAAACCAAACAAGCCAACTTCAAAATATTTGTGTCCAAAAAAAAAGTAGAATGTAGAATTAAAAGGTATTATACAGGATTTCCAAAATACTTTTTATTCACACCCAGTTCTGCCTGTCGTTAAAAAACACCCCCCACACTTCTGTTGACTTGCAAATTTCTCAGAATCAACAGAATTAAAGTAAACCAGCTATGAATGCAGAATAATACCTTTCCTAACTTCTTACACAGTTCTGCACAAAGCCGGAACTCCTTTGATTGAAACAGACATTTTAGTGATAGTTTGGGTTCTCCACATTCCAAATAAGTTTTCGCCAATGTCATATATTCTATCTGTTTTTCCCTGTAGAAAGGAAAAGAAAAAGTACTGCTTACATCTAAATCAAGTTTAGGATCACATGATCTGTCACTGAATCCAACCAATGCTTACATCATGTGTTGTTGTTCAGACATAACCTGTTGATGTGTTACAATTAGTTATATTTTGGGCTGACACTGTTCTGTTCAGAAGTCTGTTCTGAAATCTCACTGCTCTTGCGGTAAAAAGCTTTTTTTTCTTTTGTTTTAAATAGTTCTCAATCTAAATTATTCTAGTGTGGTTTTGTGCTGCTTCTCTTTTCTAGCTTAACTTTCTCCTTCCTTCCTTTCTGTTTAGCCCCAGTGCCATTAAAGACAACAATAAAGTTTGTTCCAGCTTTTGTTCTGTGTAACTAAACAAGCCCAGCCTTTCTGGTATCACTGCAGCATGTGTATTCTCTTCCCATACCTAGACTGAATTAATCATTCTTCTGTCTGGAGTATCAGAACCATACAGTGCATTTCATATTATAGAGCATACAGGAATCTTACTTATGCTTTGCACAATAGCATTAATACCTCTACAAAACAAAACAAAAGCCCCTTTACCGCTTCATTATTATGTATGTTCTGTCAACTTAATGGATCCTAATATACCAAATTTCTTCTCCTTAAATTTTATCCAGTTGACAAGCACCCCAGCTTACAGCCAACTGAAAAAAAAACAACAAAAAACTCAGCCCCATCAACAAATTCTCTGTGGTCATGAAATTTTATGACTATCCTTATACTTGTAGCCAGGGCCACTAATATTAAATTAGCTGTTTTAAACCTCGATTAACTCCACTAATAACATTTCTCTAGACATTCCCCCTTCTCCATTCAGCCCCAGTGTGCTCTGCTCTTGTCATTCCTTACCCATTCCACTACCCCTGCTTGGGATATAATCTCATTGAGATATAATCTCATTACTTCACTTAGGTCTCGAATCCTCCCCATTGTTTTTTCCTGTCTTATTTAAGTCCAAACAGTTTTCCAGCCTCTTCAGGAAACTGCAGGCTTTCTCCCCTTCTCCCCTGTCAAACACTTGAGCTATTTTGTCCAGCTGACAGCATGAATTAAATGACTCATCTCAAAATCTGTCCCTTTAAAATTGCCCTTTGCTTCAGACCTAGTTCTGCTTGATTAGTTTAGATTAACAGTAATTTTACCTCAAAGCTCACTTTTTGTTAGTAGCTTTTCTTCCCCAGTGTAAAACACCATCCCTCCTTCTTCTTGAAGTGAATATGCAGTGGGATTAACTGGAGTTGAATACTGCTGATGGCATATGCTCTTCTAACTATATCTAAGAATATAAAGCCTCTTAAGGTAATGCAAATCCTGATGCTTTTCTCTCCCATAAACAGTTAAGTCCTTTCACAGGCCACACTTGGTATGGACAGCCCATGGTCTATACAAAAGATGGGGCCTGTAAGAAGGATGGGAATAACTTTTTTACCATGGTCTGTTGCAGCAGGACGAGGCGTGATGGTTTAAAAAAAAAAAAAAAAAAAAAAAAGAGGGGAGATTCAGACTGGAGAGAAGGAAGAAATGTTTGACAATGAGGGTGGTGAGACCCTCGCCCAAGTTGCCCAGATTGGTGGGTAATCAATCCTTGGAACCATTTCAGGTCAGGTTGTCTGGGGCTCTGAGCAACCTGCTCTAATTGCAGATGTCCCTGCTCCTTGCAGGGGGGTTGGACAAGATGACCTTGAAAGGTCCCTTCCAACCCAAAACTTTCTATGATTCTATGATGTACAACAGCTTTCATAACCTCCCCAAAAGCAGCAATGCTCCAGATCCTGTTGGAGCTGTGCTAGACTTTCCTGTTTCTTAAATCTCTTTTGCTACCCACAAAGATCTGAAGACACCTTGCCTGTGTGGTTCTCCAATGTCTCCAGCCCAGTCCCACAGCTGTGGTGGGAATCTCCCCCTTCACACACCCCTGAGGCCTGGCACTGCTGAATGACACTTGCTCACCTGTGTTTACACTTACCTGGGGCTACTTTTCTTGGAGTGCACTTTGAGAACAGCATCATGTGCCAAGGCCAGTTTTGACTTCTCAGCTGCTCCTCCCTTTTGGTAACATTTGGCTGCAACCTGGGGTGAAATCATATACAGCATTCACCCATGTGCATCCAGGCCGTGGTTTATCACATAAAAGCAATACCTAATTTTACAGTCACTGCAACAGAAAACGGAAAGACTGGCAGGGAGACTGGAAGAAGGGAAAGGTAAAACATCGCAGCATGTTTTCAGGACAAAAAGAAAAGCTTTGAAGTCAGTCCACACGTGGCTATCACCATTAGAATTACCATGTTTGACATGGAAGCAGTGAAAGCAAAATTCCTGGTAGGCTGACAACAAGAACAAACAGCACTTACAATTTGAGTGGTGGCCTAAACCACTCATTTGAAAGTCACCTGGTATCTACCACATTAATTCCACTAAGAAAAGCTATGAAAACCAATGCGTGCAAAGTTAAATGGCAAAGCGTTGAATATTTATTCCTGTTTCTACTGTATCAAGCCCTTTTTGTGATAAGCTAAAGAGAAGCAGCAGGAGTTATCATGCTCATAGCAAGGTTTGCTTCATTATCACCTCACTCATTCTGTAACACCATTATTTCTTTATTCTACCCATTAATTTAGTATTTGTTTCTGTTTGGAAATTGCACATCGCAAGCCACTCTCAGAACTGCCAAATTCACCAGATAATTTCTTCCTAATGTAGCAGTGGTAAGCAAAGATCAGGGTTATAAAGAGAACAGAATAGCAGATAATACAGCTAATACATTTCAGATTTCAAATTATTTTTCTTCAGCTGTGGGCTTTTTATCTAAACACTTTTCAGTCCATTTAGGAAATTGCCAATTGCCTTTTATTTTCCAAGGGAAGATAAACATTATCTGTTTTTTTTCTGAATTGCCCACTCTTGCGCTCTTAAGAGATGGCTCTTCAAAAGTGACCAACATTCATGGATCCCAAGATCTTCAAAAGTAGATTCACAGGGGAACTTACTCAACAGCTCCTTCAGCAGCACAAAGTCTGCTTTCCCCACATCCAGGGTCAAAGTTTTGCTGGCAGTTTGTCTTCTAGTGCCAACAATTTGAAACTCTACTTTATGGTCACTGTGACTAAAACAGCCACCAATCACCACTTTGCCCACAAGTCCCTCTCTATTTACAAACAAGTCTAGGAGTGCTCCAGAATTCTTCTGGACTTTTTTGTGTCCGCGGTGCAATATTCCCAGTTGATGTCTGGGAAGTTAAAATCACCTAAAAGAACAAGGGCAGTTGATGTAGAGATATCCTTTAATTCCTTGTAGAATATTTCATTGGTAGTGTTGTCCTGACTGGGTTTTGCTTAATTATCATTCCATACTTGAATTGTATTAGGTATTAATATAGGAAATAAAAGACTGAAAAAAACTCCAGGTTCTTTCAATACGAAGGGAATGAAACCATCATTTTGCTACGCTTTCTGTGGTTTTCTTAGAGCTCCCTTGTGTCTTGCATCCTGTTCCTTAATGTGCGTTGTATCCACCCCTAATTACTGTCCACAAAACCAATAAAAAGGCTGACATCATCACCTAAATCAATAAACTTCCAAGAAATGTTTTCATTTTCCTACAGTAATGTGTAATGTTATTGTCAAGCATGTGGTTTAGATTCAAAAATTCCAGTCCCAGTTGTTGGTAATCACTGTATTTTCCAACCGTCTTTCCTCTGTGCACATTAAAATGTTTTTCCTTCACTGAACTGCAAATTTCTTAGTAGTGAGTTTCAGATGACAGACAACAGGCTTGCTCTCCCTGCTTACTTCTTACAACTTGTTTACAAACAGTCTGTAGGCACCTATGCAACTACAAACTAACAGACTGCTACAGAGCAACTGAAAGTTTACAGATAATTTGATTGGTGCAAAGAAAGTTTCAGAATATGCAAGAATCCTTACTTCAGGTAAACATACCTCCCAGAACTGATGTTTAGCATAGTAGTCTCCCTGTGCAATCCATTCTTCTGGAGTTGAAGTTTTAGCAAACATGCTGTCATCTAAGTCTAGAAGGTCAGGGGTAATCATTTTATGTTAGAATGGATAAACCACAGAAAGCACTCATCAGGTCCCAAAAGCAAGCATTAACATCTCATAATGTCACAAAGTCCTTAAGATTTGTGCCCACACCAGTAATGGTAACTATCAGTTAAATGTATTTTATCCCTCTCAATCAGCACCAAAAATTAACAGGTTGGGTTTGGTTATCAAAAATCTCTAAAAACCATGCTTGTTTTTTGGACAAAACTTTTGAGTAAATCCACTGTCTTTATATAAAAACCAAATTCTTTCATTTGATAAAGCTCTTTTAGCTTAGATGATTTTCCTGTGAACAGCCTTCATCACCGTGGAGATGTGACAGGCACACTCCTGTTTGAACTAGATGAACTTTGTCCTAGGCAGAAGCTCAGCCAACAGGCCTAACTGAAGCTAATCCTATTCTGTGAGGCTATCAATGAGAACACAGCAGCAAAACAAGAAAAAACCCCAACACCCCCCCCCTATTTTGGTTACACACGGGGCTGGTAAATGGCTCAAACTGTATAAACACCTCAGAGAATCTGACTACAGATTAACCACTTCATGCTATAAATATTTGCAGCCATCAGGGTCTGTTCAGCTCTGTCCACAGCCGCTTGTTGCGTGGTGGGGATCTCCCCTTGAGTAGAGATCATAGAATCATGGAATGCTTTGGGTTGAAATGGACCTTTAAAGGCCATCTAGTTCAATCCCCCTGCATGAGCAGGGACATCTGCAACAAGAGCAGGTTGATCAGAGCACCTTCCAACCTGACCTGAAATGCCTCTCAAAGTTACCCCTAAGGTTAAGAGATCCCCTACCAGACATCAGACATTGAGGGGTTAGCAAGTGACATTTTTGCATGTATTTAATGTTTAAGATACATACAGTAAGCTTACATGATATCTCATACTAACTTTACATGTAGTAGAGTATTGACTGCCAATCCACCTGTACTTACTAAATATTTTACATACATAAATTTGATGGCTATAACTCAACTACTAGATCAGACCCATCTGAGTGATCTCTGACTTCTACAACAGCTGGACAACTTATACTGATGAATTAGTAACATGTATTAACATGTACAACTGATCTTTAGAGCCAAATGAAGTAAGACCCACTGAAATAGGTGGAAATTTGAAAGGGCAGCTACCGATGCCTACTGCTAGAGGGACAAAGGAATTTAACCTCCTTTATTACACAGCCTAAAAGCAAGAAAGCAGGAGTAGGCTGCATGGTTTGACAGTCTTTTAAGAAAGTTTCAGGGTAAGTTTACCTTTCTTTTCATCTGCTTTGACAACCTGAACAAATTCTCGTTTGATGAAATACTTAAAAGCTGGAGCCCGTTTCTCACCGTCTTCATCAAAAATCCAGAGATTGACTCGGGCTCTTGTAATGGCAGTGTACAATTGTTTTAGTTCTTCATTCAGCATCTGAAGCAAAGTAGCAAATATATATAGAATTAATAACAAATAAGAAAGTATACTTTAAGTAAGGAAGTTGAAACATTAAATATGTGATTTTGCTTGATTACATAAGCCATTGTCCAGCTACACTGCACGCAACTACTGCTACAGCGAATCTGGCAGCTGCAGGTCCATTTTCCTTCTAATCACTTGCGCATATAATTACTAATTTTCTTAACTGTAAAATCCTCAAAATATCTGACTCACTAGATTCCAAGAACTTTACTTTAAGGTAGTGACAACGATGTGAAACCAGACTAAAGTAACAACAAATCAGCTTGTCAATATTTATTATTTGCTTTAACTGCAGCTGTTCTGTAAATATAACTAAAAGTCTATTAGACACATTCTTTTTTTTCCTCTTAACAAGTTACATTCACAAAAAACCTCTTATCTTTCAAAATCAAGATGATATTATACAAATGGAAACAACTACCAAAAAGATAAAGCCATCTTGATAAAATGGAACTATAGGATGAAAGGATTTCTTGAAGAAATTTCCCTTCCTTTAAGATTTAAGAATTTAGTTTATCCCTCCTATTCCCAATGTTATAAAAAAACTCACCTTGTACATTTCTACATTAAAAGGAGTTCTTTTCTGCATCCCAGTAGCTTCCTCTAAGGGCACTTCTATGAACAATTTGCTTCCTACTTGCACCTCCGGCTCAGGAGTATAAGAAGAAATTATCTTCCATTCTTTGCTAGCCTAAAATGTCAAGAGAATGAGGTTTACTCGTATGGAGCAATCACTACTGCCCACAAAGGCAAAAGATTGACCAATGCACCCTCCCAGCTGAAGAAGGCTCAGACTGGAGTAAAAAAATCTCTCAGGGAAAAATGTAAAGAATAACCATCAATTTTCATCAAGAAAGTTGAACTTCACCTCAGTGCAAGTGGGACTGGAGGATAACTTTGAAAAAATGTCTGCACCAGGCACTCATCAAGCCAAATAAATAAGTTCACCTAAAATAACTAATAGAGAGTAAAGTCCTCCTCAGTTGCCAACATGGGTGAAAAGTGAGTAAGTTTCTCAGGCCAGAGTGTCTAAAATCTGAGCAACAAATAAAACAAACCCAGAAGAGTGCAACTGGCTTGAGCTGGCTTCAAGCTACATATTGCTTCCCAGGGACTGCGGATGCCCATGAAAACCTCCTTGGGTGAACTACAAATTTTCAGCTTAACTCAAAGATACAGTCCTACCATGGATGGCCCATCTACAGGGAGAAGGAGGAAATCAAGTTACCCTCATCAGGGATGAGACTCAAGGTTTAGCCCTAAGCCTGCTGATTCTCCTACAAACCCCAACAGGAAGATTTACTGTGAGCACCTGCTGACAGTTATAAACCTATGAACCCTGTTTTCTACTGTGATGAAACCACCCATCTTCAGAGGGATCCTTTAAGGGAAGGTTTCCTTCAAGGGAATCCTTCCATAGCTGAAAAGCCAATTAGACCACATGTAAAAAATCAAGACTTAAGAACAAAAAAAATGAAGAAAATGTGTAAGAATTAAATACCTCTGAATCTGTGAAGAAGTTGTAAAGGAGCACGTCATCAAACTCCAAGCCTTTTGCTTCATAAATTGTCAGTACAAGTGCTAAACTAAGTTCCTCGGGTATCTTCTCCTTTGCAGTTTCATTTGCCACTAATACCACCTGTTATAAAACCATCAATAAAAAGAACGTACTAGGGAGCAAAAAAGGTAACAGCTGCATAGAGAAAGCATACAAATACATCACAATAATGCAAAAGCCTTCTCAAAACCAGACATTTACGTGCACAGATATGCCAGCACACTCCACAGAAAAGGTCACAAAGCTGCCACTAGAAGACTGACAAATGCATGGTATGTGCAGACACCTGTAGTCTTGGTGTAAGAAAATTTGGAGTTAGAAAGGAAGGGAATGAGCAACACCTGATGAAAAAAAAAGAACAGAAAGAGCCAGATGTGTATTAAGAAGAAAGAGAAACCACCACAATAATGGTTTCCAAGTTTTAGAAGCATAATTTATCAGTGAGATACAAGGGCTTAGAAAAGAAAGTTGTGGGCAGTCCATATAGAATGATGATTTAGCAATAGAGCTGGAAGAATCATCAACAAGCCAAATAACATAAGAAAAGCAAACCTGATGTGCTCCAAATTCAATGGGTTGTGTTTTCCTCTTGTTGCCCCTCAGCAGAATTGCTAGGTCACTCACACTGCAGGACTCCAAGACCGTAGGTTTTGGTCCATCAAAGAGGCCACAGTCCTTAGGAAGACGATCAAAAGATTCTGGGAAGTAATGCTGCAGCAGATCAACCACTCCCGATGCTAAATGGAGAATACCTGCAGAAAAGAGATTTTAAGCTTCAGTCTGACCGTCTCATACTATCCTGCAAACATCTTCTTTGTTTGAATTTTGAAATCCAGAAATATCACCTCAGAAACATCAGTCAGAGAAAGACAGAAGCTGTAAGGTCTACTTCATTTCTGCCATCTTGAGCGGACCTCATTCCTGGGGCTGTACAGATCAGAAAGCATCCTACAAAGGCTTAGCAGCATCCCCACAAATGTGACCACACATTTTGTGTGCGTGCCCCACAAATGAAGGGCATAAATGAGAAACAAATAAGAAAAACAGAAGCAGCACAAAAAAAATGCTGCAAAATATAGGGATTTAGGGAGGGGAGAAGAGGAATGCGTATGATTGTTAAGATCTCCTTCAAACAAATACAGGCAAGCCGTGCTGTAAGCATGAGCGTTCAAAATAATGACAATTTTAAAAGTGGTCATTCATGATCTTCCAATTGAGGTGTCAAAATATGAAATTTACATGTCAGAAAAAGCTGACTACCTGAGATCTTAAAGAAATTGGGCACTTAAAGATGCTTTGAATTAGCCAGAAGAAAATTTCAATCATTAGTGACATCTGAAGAGCACAAGCTCAGATTGTAAATATATTTGTTACTCTACCTGAATGGGACCTGTAGTTCTGGTATAACTGATAGATCCTTTTTGGTTTTCTAACATGCTGCTTCTTGCTTACGGAGTTCTTGCTCGCATAATGGAACAGCGACCTCAGATCACTAAACCTAAAAGCAACTCCTTTCATTATGCTCTGTGCAGTGTCACCAGTTAGAAACATGGCATTGGGGTCATTGATGCATTTCATTAACAGTGCTAGCTCCGCTTGGGTGAAATCCTGGACCTCATCGCCATAAAACTCATGGATGGACCACGGCAGCATTCTGAGCTTTGAGAGTCTTTGGGATAAATTATACAGCAAATCTTCTTCATCAAAGTAACCTCTCTGCGATCGTATCTGCTGGTAAAGACAGAAGAGGTGGTAGATCTCACTCCTGTCTTCCGTGAAGTTCGGCGATCTCTTTCGGCCCAGCTTTTTGTACTGCTCCTCGGTAAGTTTACCCCCAAAGCAACTGAGTGCCTCAAAAGAGCCTTTCAGAAATGATTTTATTTCTTTCCAAACAAGTGCTGGATTATACAGGCTTTTACCTTTTATCATTTTGGGCCATATTTCATTTGCAAATACACTGTAAGTCACAAAAGTCCGAGGATCGCTTTCCCTAGAGTATGCATCTGCAGCTCCTTCATCATTACGATGTTCTGCTTCCACGTTACCTTCTTCATCCTCATCTTTCCAATGTGGTACAACCAAGTCTTCCTGAGGGCTCCAGCCAACAATGATTTTTTTAAGGCTTCCGTCCTCATTTCTTGGAAAAAATGGGTCAGGCATAGATGCATCCAGCAACAGCAACAACTGCTTGGAGGTGACAAACAGTGGAAAATTTTCATCTTTAATGTCTTGTAGTTTGTGAACATTTGCCTCCAAAGGCTTGAAGTGACTGGTTACCTTAGAAGACTTGCTAAGTTCAATGAAATTCTTCTGAACTTCTTGGCACAAGACAGCATTTTTTGTCACAAATATTTGGTGCAGGTGCTCCAGCCTGTTCGAAGCTTCTTCGCTACACATTTGGTCTTCTTCATGGTCATCACGTGAATTCTTTTCTGCACCAGCTGTGCCTGCAGCTGTGCCTGTAACCTTTTCAGACTCGCTGTCCTGGTCTTGCTCATCGCTCCCCTGCTCTTCACTTGAATCATCACTGTCCTGTTTTGGTTCTCTCTCCTTGTTCTCTAACGCAGCTTTTTCAACCTCACAGCACTGTCTTTGCTGCCACGTTTGCCTCTCCAACAGAGGACCACTTGCCAAAGTGGATTTTTCCCAGTATGAATAGAATTTTTTCCAAAGCCGGTACAAGCAGCAAGTTGTCTTCCCTGTACCGCTTCGCCCAATTAAAATGATTGGTTCTACAGGCTTTGGATTGAGATCAATCACTGCGTACTCCAACTCCCCAACTCGGAAGGGGTATTCGACAGAAGAATGCACATCATTTATGATGTTAAGTGCCATGTTAGTGCTGAAGCTGTGGAATTTTATTATATTGTACTCCAGTTCTGCCGCACTCGCTGGAGGGAAATACTCAGGTATGGTATGCTTTTTTGATTTTTCTGCCTCTGAGTCTTCAATGTAACAACGCGGAACACGCTTCTCCGTTTTCACATTGTGGTCCTGGTGTCTTTCATTTATGCCCTTGAGCTTTTTCCTCAAGATGCAAGATAAACCACGATTGTAGGAAGTACATATATTTTTTAAAACACGGTTCAGCTTGCAGTGGTCAAGAACAATGGCCCAAATTCTGATTATTTCTGTGTAAACTCTACCTGATTTGTCTGGAAAACTTCTTGTCTGCTCTGTCTCCATGATCTTTTCCGCACTCTCACTGCAACGAGGAGAAAAGTCAATCGCAAGTTCCCATAGCATCCTTGCACCTTTGCCAAGCTTGGCTTCATACAGCTGGATATCAGCTTCCAAGTGTTTCAGTGGCTTTTGAAGGCCCTTAGTCCATTCCCCATTCCCAAGCTGCTTAATTGTCATTATAGTTCTAGTTTTCAGATAATGAGGCATGGCTTTGCTGCCCAACATCTTCAGTGCTTCAGGAGTGCACTCTATTTCCCAGGTCATGTTATCAAACTCCTGCACATACGCCTCAATATCCAGAATCTTCCCCTTCTCTTCCTCTGGTTCTTCTTTCTCTCCATTAGGCAGGGCCATATTAAATTCCCCTGCTCCCTTCTTCTTCTCACAGTCTTCCCTTTTCCCTCCAGCATAAGCTATGCTTCTAGGTTGCGAGGACTCCCTTCTCCTCTCTTCCAACTTAGTCTGGGCTGCAGATGACTTTTGTACCAGAGGATGACCCTTTCTGAGGGTGTCACCCAAATTCAATTGCTGAATTAAGGCTGTGATTGCTTGTGCTAGAATTTCCTGGAGCGTTAAGGGAGTACTTATTCTTTCCGTTTCCTGCTTTGCCAACAGAACTTTTTTTGTCTTTATAGCAGCTTTTAAATCATCATCCACAGATGGTGCCTTTAATGAGGAATCAGATGAAGAACGCCCCGCGCTCTTTGGCTGTGAAGTCTCAGAGGCTGAAATGGGCCTTGATGTTTTAACCGACTGCCCGGCTATGTCCTGCTGGTACTTCTTTCTCTCCAGTACAGCGTTATTCCAGGCACGCAGCAGTACAAAATTTTTTTTAGTTTTATGCCTCACATCTCTTCCTAATTTGTTTTTTATATTAAAGTTAATATCAAATTTTGCGAGCAACTCTATTATTTTAATGGCCTGTTGTGAAAATCCTCTCTGAAAAATACGATGCATCACCGTATCTCCATTCTCATCCTGTACGTTTGGATTAAGATACGGGAAGTCAGAAGGTCTTGAAGCAAAGAGATCAAGTAGATAGTTCAGGATATTTAAACCAGTGCCATCTGAAAGCAAGAGAACACATTTTTTAAAAAAAATCACTTCATTTACCAGGCTGCTTTGTAGGTCAACAATTTTTAATACCTTTTTCTGCAGCTATTAAATGAAAATCCATTTGTTTTCAAAAGAAGAAATCCACATTTCATGTTTGTAAGACATGCTTATTTGAAATGGATCACAACTGAGCTTTTCTAATATTTGGGAAAGCAATACAATAACAGCAAAGCTTTCAAAATCCCTACTGTTGCAATTGTTCCTGTAGCATCAGCCAATTTCATTCCTTTTTTAACCCTTAGGTGCAGACAGATTCATTCATCTTCCAACAACAGCCCTGACTGGGTAGCCCAAGGTAAGCTGATGACTGGTCATCTGCACAAGCAACAGCTCTGGTGTCATTTGGTTCAAATTAATATGCCACCAGAAGTTATCTGCTGCAAATGACTTTAATTTACTAGAATAATTTGTGGCAAAACCCAATTATTTCCTGATGTCTGAGGTCCCTGGAGCAAATTCCTATGAAGCAAGATTAGTCCAATGCCTTTCTGGGGACAAAATAAAACAAACAACAAACAAACAAACAAACAAAACCAATCCATAAACCAAAACCAAACAAGGTATTCTACAGCTTTCTAGATTTAACCCAAATAATATATGTGATTTAACCCAGATAATGTACACGAAACATTTATTTCCTAACTGTAAAATAGCAACACAACAAAATCACTGCAAAGAAATCACACCTCAAAAACTTTACACAGTGAAAAATACTTAAGAGAATATATCATCATTGGACTTCTTAATCTTCTGATTTACAATTTACAACTGGCAGTATCGATGCTTTTAATCTGTTAAATGAAATGCCTGTGCTTTAAAAATTACTAAATTCAGTATTTTCCATTATTTTAATCCTTCAACTCAGAAGTGCATTTTTTCTTAATTTAAAATTAAAGATGACTTTGGAGCTTAACTTAATAGTTTATCTTAACTTCATACACTTTTATGTAA
>JAAGNO010029447.1:0-15293 GCA_033439905.1 Ceryle rudis
GAGATTGATGGAGATGGAGAGGGGATGGAGATGGAGTTGGTGGAGATGGGGGAGACGAGGTTGACGGAGATGGTGATGGGATGGAGATGGAGGTGGTGGAGATGGTGGAGATGGAGGTGGTGGAGGTGGTGGAGGTGGAGGTGGGGGCGGTGGTGGTGGGGACTGCGGCGGGGTTGGGGGGGCGGCTGATGGGAGGGGAGGGGGCCGGGGGGCGGCGGGGGTGGAGGGGGGGCTGGGAGCGGGGGGGGGGCACCGGCATCCCGGCACCGCCCCCTGCAACAAGAGGGAGGCAATGACCGCTACCGACCAGAAGAGAGCGGCCTGCGGCTGTGGGAAGGCACCGAGTGTGTCGCTACCTCTGCCCCAGAGCGACGAGGGCATAGGTGGCGTCAGTGCCATGGGGTTTGCCTTGCCTTGCCCTGCCCTGCCCTACCCTACCCCAGAGAAACCCTTGGCCGTTGCCATCGCTTCGGGTCGTACAGCGACGGCTTTTAAGTGGTGGTTTTGTTGGTTTTTTTTCCAGTGAGTTCTCAAGGATAAAATCTTGATACATCTCAGGATGTAGAGAAATAGTCCCAGGACTGCAATACAAGCTGTGAATGAAACAGTGCAGTGGGGGATGCTGACTGCTGCACCTGGTAACTGCCTTTTGGAACGAGCACCTCCAGTTGAGGCCTGTCCTCCTTAGGGCCTCCTTTTGAGGAAGTCTTAAGTTGTGCGTGAACCAGCTGGCAACCCCTGCACCTCGTGGTGAGGTGTCTGTTGAAAAATGATAGAGGTTGGAGTTGTTTTTCAGGTGTATTCTGACACTCCAGCTGATTTTTTTCCCGTGTCTTCATAAGCACAATAACCAAAAGCGTTATGTGCCTATTGCAAACGGCCACCTACTTTCTTCGCATGTATTCATCTGCTCTTAAATTCTCCTAATGAAAGCTGGAATTTGGTGAGCATGTCTTTTGCAGCCCCACCATTGTGTTGCTCTTCTTTATCACTGCCAGCTGCTTACTGTGCCTGAGCTGTGAACAGACTGTAAACTGATCTGGGCTAAAAGTAATCCAGTGTAATATCCCTTGGTTCAAACTTGTCCTCTTTATTAGCCACAGGGTGGATGGTATTAGCCTGAGATTATTTCTGGCACACAAACTGCCTAATTGACATAAATGTCCACCTCTTTTCTGCAGGGGATGGATCATTTCCAATGGCTGCACTGGTGGTTTATATTTAGTTATTTAAGATACAGTGATCACTTAAATGTGCTCCAAGTGGCTTTGATGCCCAGTTCCTGGACTGGGGTCAAGGTGGAGGAGAGATGTCCGGTTACGCTGCAGAGGAGCGTTGCCAGCTGACTTTCAAGCCAAGCCAGCCAGGTTTCATGTTTAACACGTACTCCCTCAGTGATACTGAGGATCTCCACTGGGTTTTGGAACCTCCTTTGGAACCTTTTGGTAAAGGTCAGCATGACACCTTGAGAAGCGGGAGCATCATCTGTCCTTGCTTGAGGTGCAATCTAGAGTGCAAACTCCACGGAGCAGTGTGTCAAAACGGGGCAAATCTGTTGCATCCTCCCAAGCTGGTGAGGTTAGATTGAAGATACACAGTGTTTAAAAGGAGACTTTTGGGGCAAGGGATTTCAAGCAGGTTGGGTTTTTTCTAAGTTTACACACAGAGTAATGTGTGCCTGGTGACTGGTTGGTTGACCACTTGGTGGATTTGATGTGTGGAAGTCGCTTAAGGGCTAATCTCTGGCAACTTAGAAAGTATCATGATACAGTTGTTTCTATTATCTGCTGAAAGAAATCAGGCTTAGTTTTACTGCCTTTTTAAAGGCAAGCAAATTTGAAATACAGATGCCTGTCACAGTCTAAGAAAAAGATGACTCCGTTTATATTTTGTGAGAAAATTTCACTCATATATGCTCTTTATTACCAGTACTATTACACCCTGGCCATGTAGTTGTTCTCATTTTTTACAAGTAAAAATTCCTCTCAGAAATTTATAATCTCCATTTATTTCCTGGTGTCCTTGTAGTGATTTAGGAAAATCCGAGGACAAATTCATCTTTCTGATAAATTCACGTTTTCTAGAAGACTTAGTTTAAGGTAAAATTCAGTCCCAGAACGTGAATAAATCATGACAGCAGTATTAATTAGGATAATATATTTTTTGTTGTTGGTATGTTGTTGTTTGGGGTTTTTTTTGGTTGGTTGGTTTGGGATTTTTTTGTTTGTTTTGTTTTTGTGGGTTGTTTTGTTTTATTTTGGCGAGGGTGTCTTTTTTTGTTGTTGTTGTATGCAACAATCTGATGTATTTTTGCACTCCAGCTACTGCTGCAACTCTGGAAATAACAAACTCTGTAGTTTTTTATCAATCTCTGCTTAGAAGAAGGTGACTAATTAAGTTGCATGCACTTTTAGTGCAATTTTAAGGCCAAAGTGAACAGCCCCACTCATTAATGTTTAAGAACTTGCTTGCTCTCAGAACACAAAGATAACATTAATCCTCATTTACGAGAAACCTTTGAAGTAATATTTGTTACCGGTACAAGCAAGAAATGAGGATGTTCCTCTCAGTAGAGATAACATTTAAGTTTACAGTATTCTTTTCATATTATGACACTATCACACCACTAGTTGTTTCAAAGGACATTTCTAAATCAACTACTATTTTCAAATATAGTTTAGTAAACGCTGTAGCTCATCAATGGCCCAAGAAGTTTCTGTTCCCCCAAACCCAAGAGCACCTCGGGGCACCTCTGAAGAGCTGTGATCCAGGGAGGGTGACTTGCCCAACAGGGGTTTGTGGACAGAGGGTTGCACCACTGGCAGACGCATCGGCACAACAAACAAGGGGCACAAGTAGTCATTCCTCAAAACACACACTGCCTCTGCCAGTAAGTGCCTTTTCAGTACAAAAATACTATACAAACGGATGTCCTGGAACACCATCAGGTTCACAGTGTATTATTACAGTTCCTAAAAGCATGTGCCTTGTGGTATTGTTGCCACATTAAGTCCAGGAATACCATATGAATTGGAGGAGGGAATATGAAGGAAAAAAGATTAGGTGTCCTGTTTTGAACAAAAAACTTCCTTGATACCTTTTTTAGAAGCAATTTAAGCCATGGTTGTTCATAAGATTTAATTAAATCCTTTGAAAGTGTCAGCCTAACTGTAATGATTGTAAGCAGGAGAGAAACATCTCATACCCAGTCTCCTAACGCAGGTTAAGTTCTGCTGCCAAAATGGTTTTGCATATATATGTATGTTTGCCAGTATAGATTACTCTGTATGCGGCTGGAGATTTGGACTGAGCTTTGCTGATAAAACTCTCCAGGCAAAACCTTTGCAGTGTAGACAAGGCCTCCACTTATCAGATGAGTGGTTGTATGATCCCCGTCCTGGGGCGTCTGCCCATTTCACACAAAGCTGTGAACCTGCCGTGGCACAACGTGCATGCGGTGTTTGTGGTAAATCCCTGGGGAGAAACATCCACCCGACGCTCTTGGGGAAGCCAATGGAAAGTACTGGAGCTGAGAGGGTCAAAGGCTGAGTTTCATAGGGGAAATCCCATCTGAAGGCAGATGAAGACTGGGGGATTTCCCATGCTGGGACTCTGCAGGAGGCTTGGGAGGTCTCACATCAGCCCCTGTCATCCACTCCCTAACACTCTCTGTGCAGACACAGCCACTCTTCATTGTGAGGAGTTGTAAGAGTGCTTAATACCTGAAGAAGGACATTGTCAGGTCCTGTGGAACATGGTGATGGTTTCAGAATGGATTTAGGACAAATATCATATATTTAATTAAGATCTGTTTGGACTGAGCAGGATAATTTAAGAGCCAGTTTCTAGCTCGGGATTAATGAGACCCTTTTTTTAGTTCTGTTGTATCATGAGCTATCTGTAAACCCCGTCAGGGTTCAGCAGCACTATGTCCCTTCCTTATATGAACATCCTTCAGAGTTACGTGGGTGGAAAACTGCATTTAACATTGGGAGATGCCCAGAATCAGTGATAATATCTCGGCTAGCACCTTGTGGTGGAAATAACTGACAGAATTATGTCAGGTTTTGGCCTTAGGCAGATTTCTGTAAGGAGAAGTTTGTGTTCTTCCAAATCTAGTAGTGATGTCCTCATGGAAGGGATCAAATTTAGTGGAGTTAGAGCTCCTAGAGCCATGGCTGATTTTGGTCCAAGCTGCTTAATAATTAAACCAGTCAGGTTAAAGAGTTTTCATATTTCAGGAATCTCCAGTTTACCAGAATTCTGACAACAGCACGAATACGGGAAAAGAGACCTAAACCAAGCAATTTTAGTTGGTCTAATCTTTGCTTACTATAAAATCTCCCACTCCATCAAGGTGGTCTTTGAAACAAAACCTCAGCCCACAGTTTGTGTTTCTTCATGTTTTCATACGTCAATATCAATGACTTCAGGAAAGTGTGCTGTCCCTCGTGTGGCACATTGTATTTAATTCAGTATGTTATGATAATTTATTTAAAATGTAGACTATAAAGACACAGAACTGTTAAAACTCTGCTAATAGGAGAGCAGTCATATGCCATACTCTTATGATGCATAAGAAAGCATGTTTAAGCAGTCCACTACAATTACAAATAACTTCATTCTCTAGTTTTTTAAAACTTTATTAAAAATATTTAAATGATGTTTGGCAGATAATGCCTTTTGTATTAAAAAAGGAAACCAGGAAATGAATATATAAAATTCAGTTACTGTAGTTAAATTACAATGTCATAGTGATAAAGTAATGGAATAGAATTGTCTTATGTTAATCTGATCTTTAGATCAAACCAATATTTTCATTCATGAGCATGACTCTTTTTTGCTCTTGTACTTCAAGAGACCCAAGGACTTGCACACCTACCCAGGCACCATCAGAACTATTTAGAAGGTTGTCATCTGTATGATGTGAGTTTAATTCAACTTTTCATCCGATATTTCCGAAACATTCCAATTTTCAGCAGAGAGGAAAGAAAGGAGACAACAGAGTGTGCCAGCTGACGATGGATGTTCACCCCTTCAGTTGTTTGAAAAGACGTGTAATTTTGGAGAAAATGGTAACCTTGTGTAATCTGAGCAGGAGGTGCTTCTAAGGATTTAAACATCTATTTGATGCCAGTATTAACAGAGGTCTCTGGGACACGTAGATAAGAGTTGTCCAGAGAAATTGCTCAACAACAAATGTATGCAGGCACACAGTGAAGGGAAAGGTTGAATATTAACAGAGATACAGTGATTGCTCAGAAGGGTTGGTCCTGTTCACTGCTAAGCTTGAAATGAGGGTTGCCGCCTATATATATAGGAACAGAGAGGACCTCTCCCCATCAGAGCTGCTGGTGGGAGAAGGTCACTGAGCCACTCAAGCAAACCAGCACCATGAAACTGCTCCTGCTGCTTCTGCTCTGTGTTTCCTCCGTTAAATCCCAGGCCTCTTCTGACTATGATGATGAGGTTGTAATACTGATTATATTTAATAATAACAGTTAAAATTATTCATTTCATTTAACTGTATGCAAGACTTACTGAGCTTATGTGAGTTAGCTAAGTTAGAAGCTGTAGGAAAAAATGATTCTGTGCATGTTCTTTTTCTGCGTGAAGTGTTCAAAGAAATAACCTTTGTATTATTTCTTCGTGTATGTAATGGCACAACGGTTACTTTCAGAGTTTGGATATATCTTCCTATTTCTTTTATTTTTCTGTATGGAATGAAGAATGTCTGATTGTTATTAGTTATCAGTGATTAGTTTATTAGTTATTAGTGATTAGTTATTCAGCTGAATTTACTTAAGGATATTAATTGAACAATGTCAACATGTGATGTTACAGGCAATATCAGGTGCAAAGGAGTAGAAATGTGTAATTAGTCATGTCCTGTCTCAAAGACAGTAAAAGTTTTCTACGGTTTCAGTAGACATTGAAAAAAACCAGCCAAACTGCCAGTTCATATAGCTTTGCATTGGAAATGGAGAGATAACAATTGTTAAACAAACAGGCAAGCAATGAGGATCAATCTAAAATAACACCTTAACCTATAGTTAGTTCTATGTCAATTATTAAAATGGGAAATACAATCGAGAATCACAGTAATTTTTTTATATTTTTAAACGCCCTGCAAAAATTAAATAGGCCAGGGTAATGAAAAATGAGATTATTTTCTGTTATTTCTGATTATTTCTGTTTTCTAAGCAGTTGTGTGTGTACATTGACTACTGGTAACACTACTCTGCAAAATCATTTTCAGCAATTCTGTGATTTTTACGCTGCCTGCTTTTGAAACAACTTGAAGCCTCTGCTCCTGGATCCTTACAAATATTTGTTATTTGTAGCTAAGTCTGAGTAGGATTGGAGAGTCAACAATTTTTGATTTAGCAGTTCAAACAACTATTAATTTAAATGGTTTCATTTCCAGAAGTGCTTAGGGACTAGGCCTGTTGCTCTTGCTCAGCCTCTTGGACTTGTCCACTTCTGGCAGAGATGGAGAATGTGTGCATCAGCAGGACCTCTAAAAACCTACCCTGAGAGATGTCATTGAATGCTTTTCCTATATCCATCAGTTAATAGCTGCCATGTATTTAGTTAATAACTATAATAATAACTATTCAGTTAATAGCTGATGATGTATTTGACTGTAGCCTGATTTTATGAGACCTTAAAATTTTTCTTGCTGTCCAAGGAAAAAACTGTGACACTGATGGCATGATGCTGAATATTCTTCTTAGACCCAAGAATGTCTAATTACTTTTTTTTTAATTGTATCCTACTATTTCAAGTTTCCTGGTGCTTAGTGGCTCTGAAATACATAAACTTTATTCCTTGGTCAGGACGAGCTATTGAAATAATCTTTTGCTTTGGTTTGAAGGCTTTTTAGTTTGTCTGTATCTAGGTGGAGGGAGTGTAACTGGCTTCCATGGGAGGGCATAGTAATGGCTTTTACATAATGCCAGTTTAATATTTCCATTATTGCTTTTTTCATTGCTTTCCATGGTCTTCCGTGCTGTTTAAAATACTAAATGATGCCAAATAGATGCCTCCACCCCATGGATCGCATTTTCCAATAGCAATCCCAGATTCAGAGTTTCCTCTTCCCCTGACTTTGCAGGACGACGGCCCTCAGCTCAACGTTCGAGGCCACCGACCCCTGGACAAAAGGCGGGAAGTGGCCCCCACACTCCGCCCTGTGGCACCTCCCATCAGTGGAATGGGATACCAGCCCCGGCCCCCAAAGCGAGCGAAGGCAGGGGACAAGAAAGAACGTATTGTCTACCCAGATGCAGGTGGCTGCAAGCATGCTCTAGAGGAGCTGGTAGGTGTCTGCTTGTTGATGCAGCGGGAAACAAGCTGTTCTGTTCTTCCAGTGCACCCAACATGGAGTTTTCCTTGCCAAATAAAGGACGGTGGATCATTTAAAGCAGCCCAACTTTGCTTCATCTTGCCTGAGTTTGGCAGGACTGCATTAAGAAGAGTAATGCAACAGAGTCAGGCAGTCTATGGTGGAAATGGGGTGATGAGATTTGAACCATAAATGAGGAAAGAGAGTACCTGTGGATTAGACTGTGCTTTCCCCGTGGCTTTGCATAGCTGACTATTAAGAAGGACGGAAAAAAAAACCTCTGCAGAAGTGCTGACTTGAATTTTGGATAAGGAACCTTAGGGACAAAAAAAACGCAAACAACCTCCCATGTCTTTCTTAAAATTTGTTTCAAACTGTAATTATAGTCTGCCCTCAGTCACTGTTCCAGTTCTTCCAGAAGGCAGAGCATGCAAGCACACTGAGATCAAGCATACTCCTCTCTGCCTTGCAGCAGTCTATCATATCACACCGTCCCTGCTGTGCTCTTGAACAGAAAATGCAAGCTGTGATGGTGCTGCGAGGCATCTTGGCATTGGAGAGCAAATCTAAGTGTGGATGTTTACAACAAATTAAGTCTGCTAAAGCTTAATGAGTATGTTGTTGTTGTAGTAGAGTCTCACTGCTGCCTGGGTATTTTGGTTCTCACAGGACTTCAGAATTTCCCACCTTTTTTCAAAACACTGCTCTTGATGATGTGGCACTTGTTGCAGAAGCAATGGTGCTCAGCTTCTTGAGATCATAATTTTGGAATGAATTGTATGGCCATTTCAAGAGAAATACCTGTAACAAGGTGAAGAGAACATGGTTGATTCTCTGAGGCTAGTAAAAGAGGGAAGGGGTAGATACAAACATGCACAGGCACCTGGTAGTTCCTGACAGGCTTTAATCATAATTCCAGTGGCTTAACACTGTGATTTAACAGTGCAAAAAAGTGAAAAGCACAAAGTGGCCCAAAAAAGTGTGAAGAGAGAGGGCTTTTCCCAAGCTTCAAAAAAGAGTCCTCCTGAGGACTCAGGTCTTGTTCCTGACCTTCAGACTGCAGCTTCTTCATAGAAGTTGAATGCCTTGAGTCCTTATCCAGGCGCTTAAATACCTGATCTTACATTACTAACTCTTCAATATGTTCAAAGGTGCGGTCATTCACTGATAGGATTAGAAACTTTTTGTCTTGACATTTATTCAAAGCCCTTTTTGTTCTTTTTTTTTAAGGGAGTGCTGTGTCCAACTGGATGTGAGCTGCAAACTATACTGGTGAAACAGGAAAAAAATGTGAAACCAGTTGTTCGTGATCTAAAGGACAAAGTGAGCAAACTGTCTGAAACCTCTTCAACTTTCTTTGAATACGTGACTGTTCTAGATGATAAATTGGTAAAGACACAAAAACAAAGAAAAGGTATGTTGTTTCTGTGAATTAATAGTGCAAAAGGTGTTGCAGTTCTAGTGGTATTGCTACTGTTAATGGGACTTCTTAAAAAGAAATTAAAATACAGTGGAATATCTAGCAAAGTAGGGTTCCATGACCATGTCCTCTTAAATCTTTAAAAAAATTCTTCAGGAGGCAAATGAAAGGATCTTATACCAAGGCAAGATTCATATGGCTCCCCTAATAGTAAGGATCATGGGTTCCACCCTTACCTGCTTTACTATATCCATCCCATCCCTTTATGCCCAGCTCCTGGCTCGGCACCATGGCTCTTTGGAAAGATGCTAATTATAATACTTAGGCAGAATACAGCATCACTGATAAATCTACTATCTAGCAAAGAAAAAACGATACATGTGTACCACTTTCCAGAGAACTTCTGCATAGTTTTTGCATTGTGGAAAAGCAAAAGGAAGCTTATCATCCTTCCTCCCTGCTAAGGAAGGAAGTGGTTTCTCAAATATTGCTCACAGATTGCTCTTCCTTAATTCATAACAGGAAAAAACATGTTGAAAACTAATCTGCTTTTCATCTCTCTGCTTTCCTAGACAACGATGATATATTTTCTCAGTACAACACAGAAGTGGAATTGCATTATAATTATATAAAGGATAATCTGGACAATAACATCCCATCCAGCCTCAGGGTCCTTCGTGCAGTTGTGGATTCTTTACACAAAAAGATACAAAAACTGGAAAATGCCATTGCAACCCAGGTGGACTACTGCCGTTCCTCGTGTGTTGTTTCCTGTAATATTCCAGTGGTTTCAGGCAAAGGTATTGCTCATTCAGCAATAATGACATCTCTTCTCCCATTTATATTGCTATGCCAATTGATAGATGCAGCATTCATTTGTCTTGAATGTGACTCTGAAGACTGTGTCATTGATTAGGATTAGTGGAAGAGACAGAAAGTTATCCTAAATGAAAACAATCTTTTATGCATTAAAAATTTTATACATTTTTGACATGTCCTGCCAAAGATCTCTTACCCAGTATCAGTTTTCATTAGCAGCCAGTAGCATTTTAAAGAAATACACGCTTCAGGGTCTTTGTGAGGTGGAACCGATACATTTGTGACTATCATAGCTGTACCCTTGATTTTTTCAGTCAAGAAAGGTTCTTCTTTCACAAGCTTGTCTGGTTCAGAAAGTCATTGGAAAGTATACAGTCTTCCATCACTCATTTTGAACTTCTAGAAATTCCTCTTCGGAAAAGTAGAACAATGCAGGTGCACTGTTCTTTCTTCCCTGATTATTTCACATGATGTATCAGAGAAATCAAAATGAGAGAACAATTCTATGTATATTCCAAATTGCTCCATTATAATTAGCAAATCAAAGGATAAGAAGATTGTTGAAGGAGTTCACAGGTCTTTCGGTTACAGAGTCTCCACTTCATTCTTGCAGAATGTGAGGATATTATCAGAAAGGGAGGTGAAGTATCTGAAATGTACCTCATCCAGCCAGATCCTTTCGTCAAGCCATACAGAGTATACTGTGACATGCAAACAGATAATGGAGGTTAGTGTGAAATAACTATGTTGTCAAAATATTAATTAATATGGATGCTACCAAAAAATATCAGTAATTTACATTTTATACAGACTAATATGGAGTGTTAACTTTTGTAATTACTTAAGAATTAAGTCTGATTGACTCATTCAGAAGAGTCTTGTTGGACATCTGCGGATGCACAGCAGGATACTTCTATAATGAAACTGGAAATAAATTGCTGGGATAGGGCTGGTAAAGAAAAACGTGTCTTACTGTGAATAGAATGGACAACGTATGGGTGGTCAGATGAGGATGGCCTGGGTCACTTCTTCCCGTGCTACTATGTGCTAGACAAAAGACCAGGACAGTCCTTCAAGTTCTGTTCTTTCCAATTCTCCTTCTGAAGCAAGGTGCTACTTAAGCATGAGTAAAAAAGGCATGGCTGAGCTTGTAAGCAGTGAAAACTCATACCTGCTGCAAGTAAACCACATGCTCTGCTTGTCTTGAGATGAAGATAAAAGGGCTGCATCTTAATGTTTCATGCTTCTTTACTAACAGCAATTTAATCCATCTACTGTTGCTCCTGCAGGCTGGACTTTGATTCAGAACCGCCAGGATGGCAGTGTGAATTTTGGAAGAGTATGGGATCATTATAAAAAAGGATTTGGAAACATTGCGAAGAGTGGAGGGAAGAACTACTGTGATACACCAGGTAAAACACCAAGCGTGAAACACACAGAGCTCTTCTTACAATATTTGTTTTCTGATAGTACTTGAAAATCTTTGATTTTTTAAAATTAATCACACACAGGGTGTCAGGGGTCCAAAGGGTACCTTGGAAATCTTCAAGTCCAACCCCCCTGCCAGAGCAGGACCATACAATCCAGCACAGGTCACACAGGAACGTGTCCAGGGGGGGGTTGAAAATCTGCAGAGAAGGAGACTCCACAACCTCTCTGGGGAGCCCATTCCAGTGCTCTGTGACCCTTACAGTAAAGAAGTTCCTCCTCATGTTGAGGTGGAACCTCTTGTGCTCCAGCTTACATCCATTTCCCCTTGTCCTGTCACAGGGCACAAGTGAGAAGAGGCTTCCCCCCTCCTCCTGACACTCAGCCCTCAGATATTTATAAACGTTTATCAAATCCCCTCTCAGTCTTCTCTTCTCCAGACTAAAGAGCCTCAGGTGTCAAACTTTGAGCAGACCTATAGGCAAATCATAAAGTTGCCTTGAAGTATATTCTGGAGTCTGTTTCACAGACTATTTCTCACTTGTTGCTTCTTAGGTGAATATTGGCTTGGAAATGACAGGATCAGCCAGCTTACCAAAATAGGGCCCACTGAAGTTTTAATTGAGATGGAGGACTGGAATGGTGATAAAGTATCAGCTCATTATGGAGGTTTCACCATACAGAATGAAGGAAATAAATACCAGCTTTCAGTTAGTAACTACAAAGGCAATGCAGGCAACGCACTTATGGAAGGAGCTTCACAAGTGCATGGAGAAAATAGGACGATGACAATTCATAACGGCATGTTCTTCAGTACTTATGACAGAGACAACGATGGATGGTATGTACTTGCATCAGACATTTAAAATAAAAATAGAGCTTAAAATAGAGCTGAATATAGAATATTTCTATATTTATATATATTTATTTCTATATTCTATATTTCTTAGTTTTCACAACATTTTGCAGTATCGTAAAATACGGTTTATCCCTCCAAGTTCTCAGCCAAATGTCCATGCAGTTCTCTTGGTGTTTCCAAGGACAGGTAATACTATAATATGAGGTTAGTGCTGCTCCACAACCAAGTGAGAAGCAAGCACGCTGAATTTTATTGACTCCACGAATGACATTACCATAGACAAATCAGCAAATCTGGATGCAATATATTCTTTGTCAAGAGACCGATGGTGGCAGTGCTGAGAACACTTGCTTAAGTAGGAATATTGGTACACGCTCCAGTAAGACATAATGGGTCCTGAAGAAAGAGACGGGTAGTGTGTCCTAGTTCAAAAACAAAGTTCTACCTACTCAGAAGACAGGAGCTCAGTTGTAAAGCACATAAATTAGCACCGAATCCCTAAACGATGTGCTGTGTCTTTATCTTAATACCTGATTACATGTTCATGAATAAGGGAGTTGTTTAGGTTGGGGAAGACATACATTTCTCATTGTTTTATATCTTTAATTGCAATTATCATTACAAACTGCAAGTAATTGTAGTTATCAACTGGTAAACTAACATTACATTCTCCAAGAGACGCCGCTAAAATTTGTCTTGTTTTTCTTTGCTGCTTCACCTCCCAATTGCACTGTGTTGCACACACTCGTGATGGTCAATCTTTCACAGAAAGTTCAGGGAAGATTTTAACCGTTTAGTATGGTTTCCAGATTTCAGTGCAGGGGCAGGTATACATACACCGTTGATCTGTTTACTTACATCATCTGTAAGTAAAAGATTAGTTCATCTGTAAAGTTGAAAAAAAACTTAGTTCATCTGTAACTTTCAACATTTTTTTTTTCCCCTCATCAGGTTAACTGCTGATCCAAGAAAACAGTGCTCCAAAGAAGATGGTGGTGGATGGTGGTACAACCGCTGCCACTCAGCCAACCCCAACGGCAGATATTATTGGGGAGGGACCTACAGCTGGGATATGGCAAAACATGGTACAGATGATGGTGTTGTATGGATGAACTGGAAAGGGTCATGGTATTCAATGAAGAAGATGAGCATGAAAATCAGACCATACTTTCCACAATAACCATTCTAAAACTGTACAGAATCAGGGATTTTCTTTTAGTATTTGTACACAGTTATCTTTTTAGCCACAGTATTTTGGCTTGTCTTTACATGTGAGAAACAAATATGTATGTATGAGCATATTGAGACCTAAAGTGAAAAGCTATGTCAACTGTAAATAAAAATCTGACCAATGACCATGTCATGAGTGTATTTTCTTCCATTTTTCATTTGTTCACAAGACAGAAATAACTAGTATAAAACAACACTGATAAAAAAAGCCCCAAACTCAACTTGTTTCACTGTTTTACAAAGGACTTCTATACAACATTTGAAGGGGAGGGGCACACACTATTTCAAAATGCTTTCTAAAAATTAAATAGTCTTAAAACTAAAAATTTCTTCACATGATTGCTATGTATTTATGTGTGGAGAAGCAAACACATTACACTAAATAAGGGACAGTGATTTTCTTTTATATTATAGAAGTAATGGTAACTACCCATGTAACAAGTTGAGAAGGAAGAAAGTGAAAAGTTAATATCTAACAAATGGGTAGGTCACTAGTCATTTATATCAAATCCTGCATGATGGATAAAATAGGCCCTTTCCTGGGACCTGGCTCACATCCTCTGCCTCTTACTATCCTTTCCACCATCCCACATCCTTTTTTTTTATAGAATAAACTACAGTATTAGAAGATCTGGCTGATATGCCTTTCACATAATGACTATGGTGGAACTAGAGCAATTGGTGGAAGTTGGGTAGTTCATCAGAGCTAGTGGTCTAGGCTCCCTCTGTAGCCAGAAGCAGAGGTTGTCCCAAAGACAGGACTTCCCAACCCTGCTAGGCAGGATCAAACGTCTCTCAAAGGGAACTAACTTCCTCCACAAAGGAAGGGACTTGGATCACTAGCAGTAGATGGATCTTATCTGAAACCTCTTGTGTTGATTTAATCTTTGGAGCCCAGGAAGAGAAGGAAGAGACATCGTGGCAGGATCTCACTGCATGAGCGCAAATGTTCAGCATCTCCACAGGAGGCTAGGGAGCAAAACCACAAGGCGTAAAGCAGAAGCCCCTTTTCCAAAAGGACTTCTCTGCAGATGGTTGCAAAGATGTCCTTGCTCTTCAGCAAACTCTTCAAAAAAGTTAGACCGTGGCTGTGTTTGAGAAGCACTGAAAAAAAAAAAGGCTGAAAGTGAACTGCTTTGCCAGTATTTGATGACATTGTTATATGGTATGAAACATGCTGGCCAGTGACATTGGAGGCAAGGAAGTTTGCTCATGCTTGTTTCCCAACAGAAGCAGAGAGATACTAACCAGAGTAAATACTTGTGTAATTTTATGTCATAAGATGTAAAGGTAAATACAGCACGTTCTTGTGTAACTGTGTAACTAATAGAAGTGTTTCTCCATGCAGCCAGATTTTTGCTTAAAAAAAAATCCTTACCACTGTCAGCAAGTTGCTGATGTAAACCCCTTATCTGTATAAGAATCCTTGCTTGTGCTGAGAAACATTCTAAACCAAGGAAATATTTACTATAGCTATACACTGGCTCACGCAGTGCTCCTCCTCATCTTGCTTGTTCTGGTTACAGTCATAACCTTTCAGTGGTCATACAGAATAAAAGCCTGTTTTGGGAGTTGTATTTTAATGAGTGATCATGAACTGTCTTATTTTGAAGCTACTCTGTGCATGGTAAACTACCCAGAATTCATCAACAGGGTGGAAGTTCTACCTTCATATTTGTAAAATCAAAGCTTGAGAGATCCTTAAAAGTCAGTCCTAAAATGCAGGCACCACTTATCAAAGCGTACTCTATGTTGGGTGTGTGGCATGGCAAAACTGAGAACATAAATCACCCATGGCTCTGACTCTTGTCACTGTTGTGTTCCCCTCAAAATGGACAAGAGAGGAGATGGCCCAGAAATGTGATTGTCAAACTCAGTCAGACTTCGACTATTCATATTATCGAGGGCAGGAGTTTGTGGTGAACATACTTCTAAATTCTTTTGCTTCTTTAACACTCTTAAACAAACCAAATAATTCAAATTATAAATATTTCCATCTCCAATCAAGGCGTGAGCTGCCAGAGAAATAGACATAGACAAAGACATTGGCAAAGTATATATAAAAAGGGGTTTAAAATCAGTATTTCCTCAAAAAGTTTTGTCAGTTATAAATAAGATGAAAAGACTATTTGGTTGATAATTAAACAGTGTTTATTTAAGTCACAGATGTGCCCAGTTGCCTTCAAATT
>JAAGNO010029448.1:0-10000 GCA_033439905.1 Ceryle rudis
TTGACACTTTAGTAATGATTAGGGCCTCCACATCTCCACAACTCTGGTAATACACCTGATATAGATGATAGTTTCTCATTTTAGCAACCTGCTAAGGAAAAATATCGTGGTGTATCATTGCACCTGAAGTTGTTACCAAGGAGTTTAAGTAGTGGATGGTAATCAGATTGGGACACCCAAAAATTCCACCTCAAAGAAAATAAACAACATTTCTGACTTCAGGATGGCTTGGTATTTAGCTGAAAAAAATTCCTTCCCTTGTCATTTTTTTAACCAAGAATTAATATGAGCTGTTTGATCAGTAAAAAGGATGGAAAAGGGAACAGGTTCTTAAGGAGCTGTTGAGGTTTAGGCCCAGCTGTCAACTCAGCACCATGTGGTTGTTTGCTCACTCCTCCTCCCCACCAAAGGGTGATGGGAAGAACAATCAGGAAAAAAGATAAAACTCTTTGGGTTGAGATACAAAGAGTTTAATAGAACCACAAAAAGAGAGAGGAAACAACGGTAATAAAAATAATACTAATGAAATAATATATAAAACAGGTGATGTACAATCCAACTGTTCATCACCCGGAATCTGCTGCTGTCAGGCCCAGATGCCAGCTTAAGCTGCTCATGCTTCCTTCAGCCAGCTCCCCCATTATATACACTGATCATGATGTCAGTATGGTATTGAATATCCCTTTGGCTGGTTCTGTTGTCTATCCTGGCTGTGACCCCTCAAGGCTTCTTGTGGAAATTCTCCCTATCCCAGCTGAACCCAGGACAATATGATTACAGTGTTACTGCTCATCTAAGATGAAGAACCTACTTTGTATAGTCTAAGCCCAAATTTATTAGCCTAAATACTATGATGGGCTATGCTTTATTTTCCACATCTCTAGAGACACCTGTGAGTAATGTCTATAGTCTAGTTCTCAAAAAGTTTCTTGGACTGATGAGGAATTTTTTTCTGCTATTATTTGTTAGAGTACCTTCATATTGTTTTTGGTTTAGCATTGGTCTTACATTAGGGCAAGGAGTGACTGTGCAGCTTGCTAGTGAAGAACAGAAAAGAACTGCATTGCTGACATCAGCATTCTCCTTTAAGAAGGACTGTTAAGTAGTGACACCAATGGCTTTAAAATATAAAACTTTGGACCTTTACAAATTACAAATGAACAAATCAAAAAGTTTAAATGTTCTGCACATTTAAGTCAGGGTATGAAATAAGCCAATGGCAAGGTAGAAAGATTGGAGACAGCAGTTATCTGTCTTAGTTATGATATTTAAATGCTTTCTCTTTCATGGCTGTATTTTTTTTTTAAATGTACAGATATACAAATTTGTAAGAACTGATAAATTATCAGCCTTTAGTAAACCCTCAATGCATTCACATCTCTCTCACTTATACATAATTTCTTCTTGCTAAGTCCCCAGTGTTTTATTTGAGTTGCCTTATTTATTGTGAGCCAATAATGCATTGAATTGTGTGTGCACTGGCATATTATCTTGTTGAACCATTCAATTAAATATGATAATGTTGAACACACTGACATAGTTAAACACTCAGGTGAATGAGCAATTCACTGTGAAGTGCAGAAATATTTAAAGTAATCTGTGTGCCTTCAAGCAATCTGTTTTATGTAAAAGAACACTTCAGGAGTCAGAGAATGATATGTCTGAAAAGACAAAAATATTGCAACTTTCAAAGCACAGCTCTGTGGTTCTTTAAAAGACCAAATTCTCCTCCCCCCCGCCCCCCAAATAAAGGACAGAAGTGAAGGACACTACTTTATTGTGTGAGTAATAGCCACAAAAGTGAGATGTTACAGTCTACTTGAAATCATAATATGAATTAACAACAGTATTTTGGCCTATAAACATTTTCATTCTGTAATGAAGTTACACTAGATGTACCTGACGTGACCCTACATTTCTGGGAAATACCCCATTGCAGAGGTCTGAGATGTTTTCTCTGAGATAATGTAAAATAAATATGTCCCTTGGTGAAACTTTTGCATCTAAACCAGCCTAATTCTCCATTGAAGACAACACCTGTGAAACTTAATGAGAAGCTAGTGTTACATGCTCAGTACATGGGGTTTCAAATGCTTATAACTAAATCACATCAAAACCAATTTTCTCCAGCACACTCAAAAACACTTCTCCTTAGTGCTGTTTTCCTGCCAAATTTAAACTTTCATCCCCCAGCTGTTTTGGCTGTAGAGTGATTATAAGAAAAAAAATGTCATGGTAATTGTTTACTGTCAAGAGTGTCTTTTCCTCAGTTTCTGCATGCTTGAAAAGCTTAATCTGTTTTCTCAGTCAAACTTTAGAAAAGAATATAGAAACTACAGGCAATGTCAAACAAATGGAAAAAAAATCTGGAAAAGAAGTCCAATACCTATTGTCTGAAAGTAAAATTTTTAAAATTTCACCCTGAATTGAAAGGTTCAGGAATTCTTGAATACTGATGTCACCAGGTTAGAATACAAACCTTTATTCAATTTGATACTCAGCTATTACTTCTATTGCTATCGATTATTTTACTACTGGAGGAGTGTTGGATGGAATTCAATTGGCAGATAGTCACTCGGCATTCCAGTTGGAATGAAACCAAATTTGCTGACTCCCCATTTTTTTTTAATAAGTGGAGAGGTATTCCAAAGAGCTTACAAAGACCCAATTTAAAAATGGGACATAGATTTTAGTTTCTTATAAAACTCTGGGGGGAAAAAAAAGTTACTTAAATATAACACTCAAAAGGGATTTACTTAATGGTGCAAGGTCCATGATTATTTTATAAATTGTCTTAGAAGCAAAGGAAATTTGTAGTTTTAAGATAAAGAAAGGAAACCTGATGTTTCTGACTAAATATTGCTAAAATACTTTATCCTAGTCTCATATTAAAAATTAAGCCTCCGGTGAGGTAGAAGCCTGTTCAAATAACTTCAGCTTTGAGTTATTGCCCATCTTTTTTTGTTGTGTCTTGTCACTTTTTCTCTAGAGGACGTTTTCCAACTTCTTAGATACAGGGCAAGAGATCTTCATGCTCTTCCAGCATTTCAAGGCAAATTCATGAAAAAGAAAGAATTTAGTCTTTGCACATGGTTTCTAATTCTCTTAAAGCAGGTGCATTTGTTTTCCTAACCTTTTTGTATTTAGAAAGGAAAACAACTTTTCTTCTATTGTAATATAATCCACTTTTTTGACCATTTGGCCATATATTAACATTTCTGTGACACTGAAGACCTTTCTCCACTGCTTTATCCACTCCTTTCTCACTTCTTCGCTCCTTATTCAACAGCTCTTGTTCCCATACAGTCTTTCTTAGAAATGCAAAACCTGGAAGGAACTTGGGGCTAAGCATCTGCACTTGCTTTAATTTGAAGGTTATACTAATCTCCAGGAATATACTGACATAATTCACTTCAGATATAACCCCTGCATAAGTATGATGGAAAAAGGTTTCACATAAATACATACTGAAAAGAGAAAACAAGTTTGCAAACAATCATGGGCAGAGGATGTTTTCTTGAGGTGTTGGGAAAAAAAAAAAAAAAAAAGAGAAAGAAACGAGTTAATTGAAACATTGCATAACTAAATGACTAGTACAACAGAGGTAATGCCAACAAAGACTGTGCTTGTAAAATGAAAGGCTATTTCAGTTCATGGTCATTTAACTAAGATTATATGCAGAATGTACCAGGAAAGCCCTTACTATTGTGGTCTAGTGTGGTTTACAATTTGTATTATCATAATGTCCAGGAGTCCCAGTCACAGTGTAAACCACCATTGTGCATTGTGTTGTGCAGCCAGAGAAAGAACACTGCCTCTGATAAATGAATGTTTTAGAAGTATGGATAGATACCAACTAATTTAAGTGCTCAAGCTTTTAGGAGAGATGTGTTAGACAGTTACCTCTGAAAACCAGGACTTATTATATTAAACCAATCCAAGAGTCCACTAGTTTGTTCCTGAGAATAGGACTTACTTGCCCTAACAAGTAGTATAAGAAAAAAAGAAAGCCCTCCAAATTTCATTAGGAAATTAATGCATTGTTTACTATATAGTTATATTATTTCCATATTTGCTTCTTCTGATATCCTTTTAATAATTTGACATTAACACATTCAGTTTTGTGCTGTTATTTTACCTGTTGTTGCTTTTCTTGTTATCAGTTTACATGTGTAACACTCATGCTGAATGTTTTTGGCTTCAGTGTCTGCTAGCACTGAGGCTAACTGTATGTCCTAGGAAAGGGTTGAACAGGATATGCAGATGTATTAACAAGAGCCACAGAGAGAGATTTAATTGATGGGCCTTAATTTCATTAGTTTCCCCCTTAAGGAGGGGTATAACAAGCTACAGCTATTGGCAGCATGCCAAGCAGTTGTTCAGAGCGCAGTGCTAAGTTAGAGGTTCCTACCTTGGTAGACCTGTGATCAATCTCTGTGAGCTACCCTTTGGTTTTCAGCTTAAATTTGCGTTCTTGTGTCATCTCCTCATAGGACAGGTTACCATGGATGGATTTCAGATTTTCTTTTTTTCCATTCCTCTTCAGACCAGCCAGCAGTGATAGAGAAGGAATTTTTTCTGATGACCAACTTAATTATCAGACAGACCTACTGCATCACATGAGTGAAAAAAAAAATAGAAATTCTATTGTGACATTTTAAAATTTCTTAATCACAAGATTTATGTAACCACTTTTTTAGTGTAGTGTGTGCAGCTTTGGGCCCCAAAGCATAGGAAAGATATCATTAAGGTGATGGAGCACTTGCCCCATGCAGAAAGACTGAGGGAGCTCAACCTGTCCAGTGTGGGGAACAGGTATCTTCATCAGCCCAGCCAGAAGCCCCCAGTCTATCTATGAGGTGGTAATCCAGAAGATTGAGCCAGGCTCTTCAGAGTGGCACATTGATTGAAAGATAAGAGGTAAACTGAAAGAAGACATATTTTTTTTCACCATGAAGGCAGTAAAGTAATATAATAGGCTATCTGGAGAGACAAGCTCCATCTTTGGAAATTTTCGTAACCTAGTGGGACACAGCCCTGAGCAACCTGGCCTGATATTGGAGTGGACCCTGTTGTGAGCTGAAGGTTAAGTTAGAGACCTCGGAGGTCTCTTCCAACCTCAGTCTTTCTATGATACTATGACCCTAAAGGAGGACAGCACTGAAGCATGTACTTCTGCTAACAGTCTCACTGAAAGCTGGCACAACACAGATCTTACTCAATATTTGAGCCTAAAGAGCCAAACAGCATAGGATAATAATTAGAAGTAGGAAATACAGGCTAAAACTTATTATATATATTATTTTTTTAATAATGACACTTCTTCAGAAAGGAATTATGCTAGGTATAGAGACAGGATAGACAGACATAGCTATATTGTATTACTTCAGGGCACTTAACTGTGCTTGTAGATACAGCAGCTTCTTTAGAGCTAGCTCCATTGTCTTTGACACGCTGCTTCCTTGGTCGGTGTAGGCACATCTAAAAAATGAGACTTCTGAAGGCATAAATGCCTATTAGTCACCTAGTGCTCTTTGAATTTCAAGGAGTGAGATGCCCAAATGAGATTTATGCCCTCAAAAATCTGCATCTTGGCACTCTGAGAAACTGAGATAAACGGTCTTCTGCCTCCAAGGCATTTAGACTGTCATAAGAACATTATCATTAGGCTTTAAGATAATAAGTTTTTACAGTATGTTAAAATCAAGCATACTGCATTATAAGTTTAGCAAATATGATGAGGGAGGACATAAATTCATAAATGAAAAAATAAAAAAAAAAGACTGGTTTAAGTTCATTATGAATTTTAAATGAAAGAAAGCATTGTATTCCATGTTTAGTGCCAGTAATTTCTTTTTGGTGCTGTGGAAGTATTGCATAAAATGTGTTTTCAAGAATGATTATTTGGACATGATCTTCCTCACTGGAACTTCAGAAAGAACCATCTTCCTTCCTGATGATGATTAGCAAAGAATATAGTTTGCTGTTTGACGAGGGACTGTTATTGCAGCTTTACAGACTGTTTTTTCAGTCTATTGCAAGATACTTTTGTCTGTCAAAACCCAAGACAGATGTAATATAGAAGGACCTAGAATTAACTTCAACACCTATGCAAGTATACTTTGATAGGAAAGAGTTTTCAGCTTCTTCTGTCTTATTTTTCTCTTTTCTTTTTTTTCTTTGCTCTGTGCTGCAGTGTTGGCTCATGGATAGCTAGATGTAAAGTGAGACTGACATGTTGGATACATGGATATCAAGGATGTGGTTTCCCTAGCAACAGTAACCAGATAAAAGGTCTCAGAACTTACTCATGGGACATTTCAGTTTTTCACATAAAATGAATACTGGTGGTCAATATGATTGGTTCAACAGAAGTACAGTGAAAGTATCACAGAACTGTAATATAATAAAGTGTTAGACTCCTTTATTTTCTGAAACCACACACCACACAAGAATATTGCCTTTATATCATGGCAAAGAGTATTGTCCTGGCTTGGGTGAGAACAGAGCTGGTTCTGTTCAGTGATTTTACTTTTCAGCTCAGTTCTTCTAACTCACTGCACTGTCTGAAGTTAGCAGCCTGTTTTCACAGGCAGAGTCTGCTGCTGGCAGTGATAACACCCGAAGTTTAGAGTTGCTACCAAGGATTGGTGTGCAGACCAAGGCCACTGCTGGAGCTTGTGTACCACATTGAGGGGTGCAGGAAAGTGAAAGGCTGCACCGGCAGGGAGGAGCAGACAGAGCAGGTGACCCCAAACTGACCAGTGAGGTATTCCAGCCCATATACGCCATGTTTGGTATAAAGCTGAGGGATCTGGAGGGTCTATAGCTCTCCCTCTGGGGGCTCCCAGGCTCTTCTCCCCTCTTGGACCACTTTGCCAGCTTTGCTTGGCTTGGCTCAGGTCCTCTTTCAGTTGCTTCCTCAGATCAGTTGCTTCCTCAGAAAATCCAAGGAGGACTGTGTCCGTTCTGCCTTTGATCCCAATCAGTGTGTTCCTGAATCCGGTACCAGAATCCAGCTCCTGAACACAGCTCCTGTCTGCTGCGGGGCCCAGTCTGGGACTTCCCCAGTGCCTGCTCCAGAGCATCAGTGGTGACGGTGGTGACTGGTTTTGTATATATTTGTATATATTCTATTTTTATTACTATTATTTTCATTAAAGCTGTTCTAGTTTACTTTTCTAATCATTAAGTGTCTCTCCCTTATTCCCTTTCTATTCTACTTTGGGGAGGGCAGGGTGTTAACAGAGAGTGTCTGTTAGAGGTCTAAGAGGCCACCCTGACATAAGAAGCACTAAATCCAGCACAATTTTGTCATTTAGAGAAGTTTGTAATTATTGAGCAGTAGTTTTGGCTAAAATTACAAATCTATGACCTATGTCAGCAAGAAGTGAAACAGTGTCAAAATCTACATGCAGTCAGACTCATTCAGATTAAGGCAGAGCACAAAAGCTGTGTATGTCTCAATTTTGGTCTAGAATTGTTTCAGTTTTTTGCAGAATTTGCCTTTACTTCACCTATAAATACAGAAAATAGACTTGATAAAGACAAATTTCTTGATAGAAGAGTCATGTAGCAGGCTTAAATAGCAGGAATACAGTTATGGATTGAGATCTGGCAGTAAAATTTAAATCTGGAAGAAAATGTATTTTCCAGGGCTTTCAGTACAGTTCCCCACAGCCACCTTCTAGAGAAACTGATGCATTAGAGTCTAGACAGGTGGTCTGTGCAATGGGTGGGGAGCTGGCTGGAAGGTTGCACTGAGAAACTAGTGGCAAATAGCTTGTTTTCAAACTGGCAACCTGTCACAAGTTAGGTCCTCCTAGGATCAGTCTTGGGCCCAACATTGTTTAATAACTTCATAAGTCATCTGTATGATGGGATCAAGTGTACTCTGATGAAGTTTTCCAATGATACCAAACTGAGTGTGGAAGGGAACACTTTGTAAGGGAGATCCACCCTGCAAGAAGACCTGGATGGGCTGGAAGAGCAAGTTAACAGGAACCTTTTGAAGTTCAAGAAGAACAAGTGTAAGATCTTGCATCTTGGAAAACATAACCCAGGAGTGCTTCACAGGCTGGATTTACCTGACTGGAGAGCAGCTCTGTGGAAAGGGACCCGGGGATCCTGGTGGACAACAAGCTCAGTATGAGTCAACAGCGTGCTGCAGTGGCAAAGAAAGCCAAAAGGATTCTGGGGTGCATCAACAAGGCCATCACCAGAAGAAATAAAGGAGTCATTGTTCCACTCAGTGCTTGTCAGACCACATCTGGAATACTGTGTTCAGCTATAGTCCCCACTACATGGAAAAGATGAGACTGGGCAGGATCCAGAGAAGAGCCATGAAGATGAACAAAGGAATGTAAAGCCTGCCATATGAGGAAGGCTGGATTTGTTCAGCCTTGAGAAAAGAAGGCTTAGGGAACACCTTGTCACCATGTTCCAGTATTTAAAAGGTGACTACACAGAAGATGGAGACTCTGCTTTTAGAAGGAGACACATGGAAAAGACAAGGGGTAATGGGTACAAGTTACTGCTGGGGACATTCTGATTAGACACAAGAGGAAAAATTTTCACAAGGACAAGCAGCAACTGGAATTATCTCCTAAGGGAAGTGGTGGATTTCCCAACATTATACACTTTAAAGATTCATCTGGACAGGGTGCTGGGCCATCTTATCTAAATTGTGCTTTTGCCAAGAAATATTGAACCAGATCATCCTTGAGGTCCCACCCAACCTGGTAGTCTACGATTCTGTGATTCTCTGTTTCTATGAATTATGTGATGTAACACAACACTAAATAAACTTGTAGAGATCATTGAGAAAAACCAGGAGCACACTGCAGAAAGGCAAGAGGATGTGCTATAAGCATATGTTGGTGTATGGTCTACCACTGTGCACCTTCAGTAGCTTTCATTATTCCATTTCCCACACTGTGCCTAACACATGTGTATCTCAGGAAGACACTGTGACTTTGAGGAAGCTAGAAGAGGTAAGTCAAAAAAAGCAGAATGCTTTAGATGAGTTCTTTGACCTTCAAATTTCTTTTTTGTGATAGCAGAACAGATTGAAGAGGAACATGACTAAAATGTTGCCCTTATTCTAAACAGAAAGTTGAATTATCTTCGCTTTGCATTCACCTAGATCAAAGAGGATGTTGGAAGCAACATGAGGATGTAGGCTTGGGAAAACTGGGAAAACTGTAGTTAAATCTGGAGATGTCAGGAGTTGAATTTATATAAAAACTACAAAGATGTAGCTGCCCATTACTTGATGAACAGAGAGACTTTTAAATCTTAGTTCACCTGCAAGGGTGGAAGAATCTTTTTGGTAAAAAGCTAGTCTTGTAGTAATGGATTAATAGTTCAAAACAAAGAAGACCTCCTTGAACAACTGAGGGGTAAGAAGCAGAAGAATGCTTTCTTCAAGACTAGAAAGTTTTGAACATCCTGTGGAGACTCAGATTTTTCCCTTTTGTTTTTCTCAAGGCCAAGTTATTCTGTTGCAGTTCAGCTATTCTCACCTTGTCTAGTCAAAAGATTTAAAATTCTACCATACTTTTGGAGTGAATAATATAAACAGCAATAATAACAGTTCTTACATAGCACTGTTCATACAGTACTTTGTAACAGGAGTGAGTCTCATTATCTGTATTAACAGATGCAAAAAGGTATAGAAGAGTCAACTTGATCAAGGAAAGCTACAAAGCTACACAAAGCAAGGACCAGAATCAAGGTCTCCAGAGGTTATCACTTCTTATATGTCCCCTGCAACTGTGGCTTCTAATAAACCCAGGAAAAGCTGAATATTTCCTTCCTGCCCAGCACCTCCTCTCCCACCATATTTGCAGAGTTCTTGGATTCAGGCCATTCTTTGTTTAGATTTACAGTTACAATCTTATCCATTTCAGAGACAATTTATGTTCTAATTTAGGGCCAGCATCTATGTATTCTGTGTAATGATGACTGGTGTCTTATTCCATAGATGATGACCAACCTT
>JAAGNO010029448.1:15000-38364 GCA_033439905.1 Ceryle rudis
GTTTGTAACAGTCAAACACTTTGATGCAGAATAAGTACCTAGAGAAGTTTATAGCTTTTTATTATAACACAAGTGGCTGCATCACCGGATGTACTCTGCAGAATTACTTTTCTTATTATCATAACTTTGGTGAGAATTGAAAACACATTGTTGTAACAATCTCTCACTTTTAAATGGAACAAGGTATTGTCTGAAATTAATGTTAACCTTGGAGATGCCGAGCAGGTTGAATTTCATGAAACTTTCTTTAAGACTGTCTTTTCTCTGCATGAGTTTTAAACATGACCTCAAAGAGCTATATTAAAAAGAGGACTATATTATCTTTATTTTTTCTAGAGTCTGGATTTCACTAATCTTGACTTAAGACATCAAAGAGAATGGATATTTTAGATTCCCCAAAGAACTCATTTAATTGTGTAAGTACCTATAGGATATAGCTTTTTTTTTTATTGGTCTGGGGTTTTTTCTTTTCAGCTCAGAACTCTTCTGTTCTGAAATTTTGAAAAAATGAGAACAAAAATTATAACATTCTACATACTTCATAATACAGTATTAGGAAGCAAAAAAATCCCTTCATTCTGCATTAAAAAAAAAAAAAAAAAAAAAAAGTTTTGATTCTACAGCACAGCTAAAGACAGCTAGTGTGTTCCACTCATCCACAGTTCTTCCAGTAAGCACTTGTCTTCCTCAAGCAACATGTTTTGAATACCTCAACTTTTTTCTCAAATCTTTGCAAGTGGACAATTTGAAAAACTGAACACATCCTTGCAATCTGGGGTTTTGTACACTGGAAACCAGAACTGCCAAATGATTCAGGCACTGAATCCAGGAGTGTGAAGATAAATACCAGTACCTCTTTTAGAGAAGCATGACCTGTAATCAAGAAGTTGTCTAATTTCTGTGAAAGACTTCCTGTCCTACTACATTTCTGTCAGTAGGCCAAAGAGATGGGTCTGTTTATGAATGATTTGCTTTTGGGACAGCTCTATGTTACTTCTCCCACTAGAAAATTAGAGCATTCAGCTCAAGTTATCTAATGCCATCGAAGTATAAATCAGACTACATATTTCTGAGGCAACATGATTCATTTTAGTTTTGTAAGCTTAACAGAATAGATGACTCAGAAAAGAAAAAAAATATATGAACTATTGCTGAAGGGCAAATATGTTGTTTAATGAATGAAATATATTGCAGTTTTCAAAATTTACAATTTACATCAGGAAATACCTTGCAGAATTCCTGGCATTTATTTACCAACTTCTTGAAGTAAACAAATACTGCAGTACTACTGCAGGTACAGATATCTGTGGAGAATCATGGGGGTTTCAGTGACTGTTTAAAGACATAGTCATGAAAGTCCTTCTAGTGAAGCTAGAGTACTCATGTTATAATGGATCCTTTTAGAGTACCTATCTATAAAGCTCAGGAAGTCTGAAGAATTCATTTGGATGATTATCCAGTTTTCAGAAATATGGATTTTGCTTTAGACTTCAGGTACATTGTTATATGAGTTACTTTTCTGTTTTTTCATGTTGCTTGGAAGTTTTTACCTTTCCTGAATTTTGAAAAATGATACTACAAAATAGATATTTCAAAATAAGACTACATTAGTTCTAGGTTAGTAATAATAATAATAGTAATAATGCAATACTACACAATAGTAACATGAAATACTAAAATATGGTTTATCTTTTAATACTTCTGAGTAAGACAGTGAGGTTTTATGTTTACATCTTCTGGTACTGCTTTTCTTCAAGTCTTGCCCAAAACAGAGAGCTTCAGCTGGAATTTAGGAAGATGAAGAAAGCCTGTGGCCTGTATGGATGAGGGAAAGGCTGTGGATATTGTCTACCTGGACTTGAGTAAAGCCTTTGACACTGTTTCCCACAGCATTGTCCTGAAGAAAGTCCCTACAACTCCTGAAAGGAGGTTGTAGCAAGACAGGGGTTGGTCTGTTCTTCCATGTAGCAAGTGATAAAACAAGAATAAATAGTCTCAGGTTGTGCCAGGGGAGGTCTAAGATGGATATTATGAAAAATGTCTTCACTGAAAAGTGTTGTAAAGCTCTGGGACAGGCTGCCCAGAGCAGTGGTTGAGTTATAATCCTTGGAGGTATTTAAAAGTTGTGTAGATGTGGTAACCTTGCAGTACTTGTTTAATGGTTGGACTTGATGATCTTAAAGGTGTCTTCCAATCCTAACAATTCTATGAGTGTAAAATCAGAAGAAAAAGCTGTAAATAAGAGAGAAAAGACTACTTAATTTTGCCCTTAGGAAGAACTCTGATTTGAGCAAATATTCAAGGTAATTCTTCAGTTCTTTCTCAGTGTTTTCTTCATCTTCTATCAAACTACTTACTTCTGATGAAGTCACAGTTAAAGGGATGTTCTAGCATTAAAGTAGTCCTTGTACATTTTCAGACACCTTCTGGTTTGTGTCAGAAATGAATGGTTAGTTTGCAGTTTCATAAATTAGATACATTGAACAATTTCCACCCCTGCAACTTGTGCTGTGAGAATGCAGTGACAGATAGATTTTGTGCCGTGTTTGCCTATGAGATGATTTTCTTGAAGTCTCATAATGAGTTGTATTTGGCAGGATTAATGAGTATTATAATGGCAAATGGATGTTTGCAGCTCAGTTGTGTTCCATCACATAGTAACATGGGGTTTCTGGTCCCTTGGAGGCCATAATTGGTGACATTAATGCAGTTTTTAATTATGCTTCTTGAAAAAATGAATTGGAACCAAAACAAAAGCTAAGTGATCATCTCTCTGTAGTGCTGTGTGATATAAACACAGGACTATGGCCATCTCTGATATCCATGTTTTGAATTAGGCTGATGGAAGAAGAAATGTACAGGATATTTGGTTGAAATGTGATTTGGGAATATTTGTATTTTTACATTGTTAAATGAATTTTTAAAATCTAAGATGCAGGGGGTATTTTTCCTCAGAAAGACTGCTCAAAATAGTAAATTCTATTCTGAACTGCTTGCATAGTAGATTTTATTATTCCAAATGTAGCTCTTTAGCCACAGTGAGTATTTTTAGGCCTTCATTTATTTAATGAGAGAGGGTGAGATTCCTTCTTACTTTCCCAGAATTCCCACACATGAAAGCATTTTGATTAGTGCTGAGTGAGTCCTAAAACTATATACCATGCAAGAGGTTGTATTTGTCTGCATGATCTAGTGGCTGACATTTTTTTTAGTGCCCTAGTGTAACATCTTCCACAAGCAAGGCTCCCAACACAGAAGACACACCTGTCCATGTAAGAATGAAAAAATCTAAAGTAATAATAATAATAACAATAAAAAGTTGATTCTCAAGGAAATTCTATCAGAAAAGAATAAAATGTAAAAGCTGCATGAAAGACACATTTTGTTAAAAAAGAAAGAAAATTATAATTTCTATATTGTTATTGTTGTGGTATCTGGTGGTTCTTCTAAAAGCAACATCACTATTGTTTCATTCTCATGGAACTAAATCGAAAGGTAAAGCAGAAAGGTTTAATTAAATGGTTAATTAAATAGTTACAGGATATTTATTTAATAGTCTATCTGCTTTCCTGCCATGCTGTTTAACATTTTTCTTCAGCCTGCTGCCATGCTATAGAAGAGATAATGTAACTAGAATTGTCATTTTTTAAGTGATACATGAAATTGGGATTAACTCCTCATCCAAGCATTTCTTTTTTATATCAGCCTTGGTGAATGTAACTCACTTTTGATTTCAGTAGTTTTCCATTAAGTCCACAATATATCAATAGAGATATATGTATCATTTGTGTGGGTCCCTATAGCTATATACTGTTCCCAAAGCACTAGAATGCATAAGGCAAAAGTCTGTGCATGAAGATGAGGCTTCCAGAAATTTATCCTATTAGCTGTAATGAGACCTTTTAAAATCTCCCTCTTGATAATGAAGATGTGGGATCAACCTCGGGTACATATGCATATGCCTTTGTGATCAAGGGGTCATAGCTGGAAAACAAGTTTTTCTTTTCTTTTTTATGATTTTTACTTTTTTTATTCTTTTAAATTTCTGAAGCAGTGTATGTCAGTGCACACATACAGAATGCAACAAAAGCAGATGACAATATATTCCAGATGACAGACAGTGTCTGGAAGAACTTCAGATGCTGTAGTTCTGTCAAATAAATTTACTGGATCTTCATTAACTGTATAATGGGACCTCACACACCTACAGGTAAACACATAAATTTAAGCTTCTTAATCTCTAACTCGTTCTAAGTAAAATTTACTCACTAGCATCTGTCTTGCAAGACTACCAATTTCTTTATGGACAGGCAGATTGACAGCAGTCTGAATTCTTATTACTATTACTTATTATTTGCATAATCAAAAGTGGAAGCCCTCATCTTTGTCCTGTGCAAGGTTTAATTGAAAAATAAAGCATACAGTATAAGATGATGTCTATGAGATGCATAATAGGACAATGACAAAACAGCGAATTAATATTCAAGAACTTCAAGATCACATGAAACTAAACAATGTACTCTGAATTTAACACGAACTTTTAAAAAATGTTATTTTACTGTTAGAGTACACTGTTGCACACTTTCAGGCATTGGAATAATAACCATGTTTAGAAAATCTGCTATGAGTAAATAATCTATTGTTGTGCATTGGGGTTTGCTGATGGATGTGAGGTGTTGTCCCACTTACTAAATCTCTTTATAAAGAGGGTCCCTAGCCTATGTATGCAGGAGGAAATGTGTTCCCCAAAACCAGCATGTGGCCACAACAATCACCGTACTTGTTACTGTGGCTTGAAAGAAGATGCTTTTCAACCCTAAATTTTGGTGAGGTGAGTCTTTATCACACTACTGTGACTTCTTCTGAAGAGACTGAATACTCTGGATACACCATCTTTGCAATTAATGTTTCTTCTTTAATTCATCACTTCTTCTTATATTCACATTCAATAGAAAAACATATGGACTTCATGCTATGAGATTAAAAGCAAGGTGATGAATGGTAAACAAAGAGTTTAATATCATTTAGAGTAATGGTGAGGGTCCCTTGATGCCAACTCAAGTCTCCAGGAGGCCCTGGCCCCCCGAAGGAAACCTCCTGGCAGGCTCTCAGCCCTGCTCCTAGCAATAGCTCTCCTGCCCTGCACAGGCCTCAGGCAAATTTCCCTCCTCCTCCCTTCACCTTCTCCTTCCTCTCATTTCAGAGCCTTTTCCTGTCCTTTATCCAGTAGCAATGCAGCTTTGCTGACCCGTGCTTCTGGCATGATATGTCTATTTTTTTCTCACTTTCCAACACAGCGTGGAGTCCTCAACTCCTCTGCCTTTTGGAGTGGTATTCACAGCAACGAATGCAAATGCAGTGGATTCATCTTTTTCCTGCTAAAACCAAGCTGTCACTCTTTAAAATGATGGTTGTAACAAGATAACAGACACTTGATTTCCTTGATTGCCAAAAATGTCTGACTCCTGAGGAATGTCTCCCAGCCCGCTTGGGCAGGTTGATGTCTCCATTCCCCAGAGAACTGCATAGAGGTGGATGATACTTACAGATCTACTTGCATTGTTGCATAAAGCACATTTCTGGTTTGTGAACTATTGAGGGAAAAACTAATTTCCACCTTTTCTCTTTCCCTTTCTTATCCCTCTTCTGCTTTACCCTTCTGAATGGGACCATTGGGCAACAAGGGTTGCTACTTGCTGCCTCCTGGTCCCTGAGTGAAGAAAACTTCAGGGTTGTGAACTTAAGCCATTCTTTCTGATTTTTCAGATTAAGATAACCCAATTTAGAATATCCTATGCTTAATTTAACATTACGCTTATTTCATAAGCTGTTTAATATTCATAAATCAGTAAAACCTGAAAAAATGGCACTGACCCTCAGCATCTTTTATAAAAAACTCTGGTTCCTACCACTAGGAGTTTGCAGCCTAAGACATTCCTAAGGTTTGGTTTGAATACTGGCTCAAAAGATAAAACCAAACAGCTATGTCTTTGAATATAATCCTCTTGTCCAAATGCACCTAACCTTTTCTCAAAGGTCTGCCTAGACCACAGTTCTGCCTGCTATCCCAAAAGGCTATTTTCACCTCCGTTATTGCCAGGCTGGACATGATCATCCATGCCAGCTGTGTAAGCCACCACAAAACTGTTATTGTTTCTTTTTCTGGATGTGCTAACTCCCTATACAAAAATAAACTGGCAGAAGAAACTCACTCTCCTTTTACAGTTAATGATACTGTAAAACACTGAAAGAAGATAAGGTGTCCTGGGTTATAAAAGTGATCAATAGTAAGCAATCAGGGGGCCAAAGCTCTTAATGTTTATTTTACAGGATAAGAAGTTATAGGGAATGTTAGCTAGCTGGATAAAAGCACAATCTAGCTGTCAGGGTGTTATGCAGCAGTTAATTCATCCTAGAACTGGATTAACTTTGAAAATGAAAAAGTTGCTTCTCTAGTCATGGAGGATGGTTTGTAGGTACCCATAAATCAGGCAGAAAGCTGCTGAGGGTGGAGAGGCTTATGTATATGAAGTTTCAACCTCATGAGGCTTGTACCTGCTTATCAGAAAAAGAAAAAAATATCTAAAGTTGAATAAGTCAGCTACATGCAGAAACAAAATATACGATCTTATGCACTGCGGATAAACAGAATCTCTTGAAATGAAGAAGTGTTCAATATATGGAAAGAAAAACCCATAACAAAATGAAAAATATTATCTGACATTGGAAAGGGGACTGCAGCAGGATTTCTTTTGCGCATAATGCAGCATAGGTCTTTGGGAAAAAGACCTATCTTTAATTACCAATGCCCTAGTCGGTCTGTTCAGTCTCTGTTTACTATGCATAATGGAGTCAAATCTCTACACATCTTTTTTTCGGTGAGTTGATTCCATTGTGTATATTTGAGGAAAATCAACTGCACATTTTTTGCAGCGGGCTGGATCTGTGTGGTCTTTACTCTCTCATCAGGAAATAAATCTCACATAATATCAGTAGAGCAGGCTACAGTAGAACAAGTCACCTCCCATTTGCATTAACATTGTTGTTTATTTTATCCAATGCCTTTTGCACATTTAGCATATTTTACAGTATGTCAGCCATATTGTAACATTTTCCCTCTACACAAGTAGCACAGATATAAATCCTTTATACTCTTGCTCTGAACTCACTTATAAATGCCCATTGAAAATGTCCATTTAAATGATGGTAATGATAGTGGAGTCTCATATGCAGGATGATTTTCTTATTATCTTATTTTGAGAGTATTTTATTAATATCATATTGATATAAAAGATAAGAACATTTTACCTCCATAAATTTGTATGTGCAATTTGTTCTTCTCACTGCACAAACATATTTAGGATGCCACTCAGTAGTACTGATTGAATATTTATTTAAACAAATATCAGTATTACCCAACTAGCTGGAAAATCCATGAGTTTGTTTTGATAGCGGAGCATTTCTCAAAAATTTATGTGTGCATGTAAATGTTGGTGCTTTGGATATAGGCTAAAGTATTTCCTTTATATGTATTATTTTGTTTGAATACAAGAAAGCTGGTTTGATTTGTATGTTTCCTCCTTATAGAATTGTTCCAAGGCTCTGTCAGAGATCACGTAGAGTAATTTTTCCCATCAATCTTTGCTGTGCAGCCATGCACGAATGCAGTAGGAAAAAGGGGGCAGAAATCAAATCACTTAATTGCAGCATTTTTCATCTACATCTTTTGTTTTATGGTGGTAAAGGCCCCGAAGTAGCCTACCATGATTCATGGCTGTCACTGCTGCCGTTAGCAGTTCAATCTTTCATTCTAGGCATTTTGGTACTGAAAGTACCTACACAATTACTTTGATGAATATGACTTGTTTGTTTTTTCCCCATTTTTAGCAGAGAGTGTTTGTGCTTAATACAGACATTTAAATAAGATAGTATTCATGCCTACCGCGTCTGCACTGTTTCCAAAGTTTTGTATCCAGCTTATGAATATAAGCATTTTGCCAAAGGAATTTAAGTTCACTAAACTTATGATTTTATTTATTAAGTTTATATCATTGAAAAAATAATTAATGCTTTTTCCATACAAAAGGAATAATCACCTCAGGTCTGACACTGAGAAATTCTTTCAAGCCTTAGTATTTTAATTTTTGGGGGAGGGTGGCATGACAAAGACAGTGAAAGAGGACACATATTGCTGATCATAAACAAAAGTGGTTTGTCTTTTGTGGTTTGTACATGTAGCATAGAAAGTGACTTATAAAGTGTACATATTAGGAGAAGCTTCAGAGATGTCATCAAATATTCTGGGCTATCCAAATGAACATGGATTTCAGAAATGTAATTTTTTTTAATTCTCTACTGTCTGTCAGCACAACATACTCCTTCTTTTGAGACAGGAAGAAGGCATGCTTTTGGGGGTTTATTATTGCATTCTAAATCAAATTCCTAGCATAAATTGTGACATGGAAATCCACTGAGAAGATAGATCTTTTAGGATGGAACATAATATTTTTTGGTGTGGAAGCAGTTATTTGCATGGATCCTCAAACAAAAGGATTCTGACCTTCATCACGTGGTAATTTCTATTCTTAGCAGTAGCTCTGTGCTCTCTCTTATATTTGAAACTATTGTTTCTATTATTTTATTGTACTGTTTTCTTCTGATTACCAGTACAAAGAAATTTATGTCTAATAAATGCATAGTCACCAGAAGGAAGGGGATGCCTACGTTGTACAATGGTAATAGTGGCCAGTGTACTCAGTGGTTGGTACTTAGCTACAATTGTGTGGAATACTTGTTTTAAAAGGACAGTGTTAGACCCAGGCTTTAAAGCTTCCTAGACCTAATTTTAAAGAACTATCATAATGAAATAAAAGTCATAAAACATGAATTAAAATCTGGTAACAAGAACTCAAAAAGAGAATTTCAGAAAAATTGATCTTATCATAACTGTAAAAATCCACCACCCCCATATCTGTGGGGTGAAAATACAATGGGACGGAGGTGCACTGGAAGGTGTACTTGCTTCTTTCAAGATGACTTTCAGAACAGGCTATTCAGTTTCACCAACCCTGTTACAGAGGCTTAATTACACCATGGTGAGTGGTTACTGGTGGAATTACTGCAACAGTGGAACTGAACAAGTGCACAAGTGCTCACGGGAGCAACATTAATATTTACTATTAAGGATGCAAATGCCTGTTAAAATGTTTGTAATGATTGCAATTTCTTGCTGAAACAGCGGGGAATGAAAATGTGTAAGTGCAAGTCTCTCAGAATCATGACTTTGGAGCATGGAAGAAATAACGAGCTAGAAAGATGTTCACCTCAGATTACAACAGGCAATGGCACATTACCTCAAAGCTACCAAGGTACCCATCACTCTTCGGGGGTTTTAAAGAAGCAGCAACCATCCCATCTGTGTGCACACCACTGTGTGCACGCTACTGACAGAGTGTCAGGGTAAATGGGTGTAGGAGTACATGAGACAAAAGAAATGTAATTAATTTCATCCATCCTTTATTAAATGCAACTTTTTAATAGAATGATAGCAGTATTTATGTGGTATAACACAAAAAGAAAAAAAAAAACAAAAAAACCCCCAATCTTGATCCTTCAGAGTCTTGCAAAATGATGTATGGCTCTCCCACACAGTCTTCTTGCAATCTTGGTGGTACAGAAATGCATGTAGGAATTACTGGCTGCAGCTATATCTCTCTGGGGCAGCAGTTCAGAAACAAGGGCAATGAGAGGCTCCTCAGGCAGAAACACTTACCTCCACAGATCATACCTGAAGCCACTGTCAGGAAAAGAGGGCATTCATGCAATGGGTTCTTCACCCAAGGCACAAAATTTTCATCAGCATCACTGCTGAGGGCAAAGCAACAACAGGTTAGGCCCAGCTGGACTAGTTCTGAGATGGTTAAACAGAGTGTTTATGGTCCTTATGGTGTGATGTAGATGTTTCATAAAATGTCATATATTAAATGTTTTATATTCGGTGATCCTTGGTTTCAGGACTGGAGCCTAGGCCTGCAATTTCATATTCTACCCCAGACAGGAGCATGGTAGAGTCTACTTTACATTGCTCTGTGGGAACAAAAAAACAAACAAAAAAATTCCTAAATTATTAGGGTCCCTTGCAAGAGTCTCAGAAGTCTTTAAGTTTCTGATGGTGAGAGAGGTACATAGGAAAACCTTCAGTAGTCTTTAGGGAGCTAATCTCTGTTAATTTTAATTGAAATTAGGAATTTAGCATGCTTTTGACAGTCCCACTAGATATCTGTCTCCTGATGCTACTTTAAAAATATGGTCCTTTGAAAAGAACACGGTAACTTCAAAAATATAATCTTTCATGTTTTTGTAATAATCTATGCACATGCAATTATTAAAATAACATATGGCAATCCACATGTATGGGTAGAACTGTGTAAATAAATCCATACTGAGTTATCAGTTTGCATTTTTGGGAGTGGAAGAATTTTCTCTTGTGGCTCTCTCTGAAGTTAATAACCAATCATCATTTCTGCAGAAGTTATTTTAAATTTGTTTTAAAGAAAACACTTAAACACAGTAATGGGACAAAACAAATTGGAAATGTTTATTTGCTTGAATAATACCTCCAAATATTACTTATCTTCCCAGCTCTCAGGCAAGCAAGGTCATGTTAGTCATATAATTGTTCTATTTTTTCCTGAACTCCTTGGTCAGTTTCAATACATTACAGTACCAATGCTCAGAGCACCTTAGGAGTGAAAGTGATGACTGAATGCAAGAATTGTCAAACCTACTGAATGATAAAGCATACAGGTTGATTAGGGGTCAAACTGAATTAAAATAATTTTTTATGGGGGAAGCAAAGAGTGGGGCAACCTGCAGGAAACACACAATATAGCTGCAACTGTCTGCAACAGCTTCTTGTTGCTGAATGAATTAATACAAGTCATAGGACCAGTGAAGAAACCCCGCCTGTTGTCATATGGTTACCTAGCTCCCCTTCAGAAATGAACTGCCAAGGACCTGAACTTAGATGTATCTTCCTCATACCCAGCCCCTGCTCTGCCTCTTTTTATTTTAGTTGAAATAGGCAAGCGGTAGGGACCAGAGGGAACTGTACTTTGATTGCTCCTTCCTAAGTCTTCTCAAGTGTGCATTACACCTTCCATTCATGTGCAAGGAAGGCTATCTTTTTATGGTTTGGATCCCCATGTGGTTACAAGATGGGGAGGAGGATCCAGGCAGGTTTCACTCATGAATTAGAACTGTAATATGGTATTATAGTATTAAGTAATAAGGTAATAAAGCCAGTATTACTCATTGGGCTTAAATTCCATGCTCTAGTGATAATTAGGTAACCATCCATGGAGAGTAACACATTTGATGAAATAGCACAGAAAAGCTTAGGTCTAAAGTAAACTCACATTGTACTCAAATATAAGAGTAAGTCAAAGCATGTGGACTGCTTTGTGAAGCAGATGGATAAAAATGTGGTTAAGAGAGGAAGACGATTTGGATGTTGGAAAGGGGGCTGGCAGGCTGCCTATGTTAGTAATGCTAAGGAATGCTGGAACACTAGATAATTTCAGAGTAAGTTAGTTTGCCACAGCTTACAACCTGCTCAGTGCTGGGAAGAGAGCTTGCTCTGTCTTCTCATCAGTATGTGATATAGAATAATCATGGTGGTTACCTAACAGTGATGAAAAGCTTCAGCAGCAAAGGGAAGGAGACTGCAAATCTGATTGAATGTGGGCATTTCAGGTTTGGAAATATGTGCTACCTACTAAAATGAGCTATCGACTAATTCTGAAAGAAATGTTATATGGCCTTAATGTTCATCTTCATCCACACTATAATGAGAAGGATTAGACTGGCTTCCATATGTGGAATATTTATTTCAGCAATACAGGAAAATGTATTTCCCTAATGTTTTTTCTGTATGCACAAGGCCTTAAATTTTACAGATGTGATTAATGTTTTAATTTGCTCCTCTAGTTGGATACAAGTTTACCATACAATATAAATTACTTACAAAGAAATTTGCTTATATGGAGTTTAATTCATATGCTGTTTAGCCACCATGTGTGGCATAGTTTTGCCTTCTCTATGGGACCAAGCAGTTGTGCAATTGATTTGCAAAATAACAGTCAGGTTTCACAAAACATTTCTTAACAACCTAAACCAGAGCATTTATGAAGCAAATACATGCCATAATTAGTGTTTATTTTAGCATGAATTGGTAAACAGGATATTAATTGCAAGTTGTGAATTGGAATCCTGACACAGATCAATCTGATTAGCCAATATTTAAAAATATTTATATTGTCTATTACATACATTTTTGTAGATCTTATTTGCACAGCAAAACAAAGATGATTTTTGTGAATATGAGAATGGTTACTTAAAGACAGTATCACTCAGACACAGACTACCTCTGGATGTGAATAAACTTTCTGCATGGGGATCCAAAGCCTTTTGCTGATGGGCTTGTGCCTTCAGAAAGTATAGAGAGTTGTGTTCTCAGAAGTATGCTCCAGTAAGGAACCTTGTTTAGGACCTTATTTTGTATTTTAATATAGTTTTTCTAACCAATTTTCTTCTCAAATATGTGCAGCAACTGTCAGATGCTATGGGAGATGAAACTGAAAGCTCCCTTAAGAGTCCTGAAGTGTTGCAGTCATTTCCAAACTTTCACAAAAAGGGAAGTACAAAATATTACAGTGTTTGGGAATGAATGTTGTTTTCTTTGTAGTCTGGAATGTTGTTTTCTTTGTAATCTGGAATGTTGTTTCCTTTGAAATCCAGAGGGTTCTTATTCTGTACTGATTTCAACTGACAGAGAATGTATAATTTTATCAGGATTCTCACACCTGAGAGTTCCCCTGTAATCTTTTATAGGAAGGATGAGTGGACCAAAGCCAAGCTACATCTTCTCAGATGGAGACAGTGGTCTGGCAGCTGTGCACAGGGAGACAATGTACTATATTTACACTTAGAGTAACTTTCCAAAGTCTAAAATTTGAGGTAGCAGAGTTTTTAACTTAAATATAACGAAACAGAAACTTACTTAAAGTGTTAGAAGCAAAATTTCTACCACTGCTCTGTTAGACCACATGACAACCCTCCAGCTTTCTCCACTCTCTCCTTTCAAAAAGGGTATGAAGACCAGCGCATTCATCTGTGCTACAGCCAAGCTAATCTAATCTTCTTTATTCATCTCATGTACAGCCATTATGTGTACAGAGTAATTAACAAAGCAAATATGGCTATAGAAAATACAAAATAGAAAACCTTTTGTTTATGTAGCTGCTTTTGTAGGGAAATAGAACTTGTTTTCAAGCCTTGTCCTATGTAATGCAATGTAAATACAGTATTCAGCATTTTTGTCCATTTCATTAAGCACTGCTCATTTCAATATAAGCCTTATTAGCTAATTAAACTATTTAATTAGTTATACTTGAGTAGCATTAAATTGCAATCACTTGCATCTGTTTTAACAGAGGACATATTTCACGTGTCCACAAATGCTGGCAGAAAATATTACCCCAGCTAGCATCCAGTATAACTGGGCAGCTTTGCTGAACATTTCAGGAAGTAATCCTAATTCTGTCTAAATAGCCGCATGCTAATAATCCTATTGCAGAAACATCATGTGTATAATGACTTTAAAGACTAAGTTAATAGTACGGATATGGGTTAATGTGGACTGGACTTGGATTAAAATGGATTTTACTTCACAAATTTCAGGGTACATTATATATAGGCATATGTATTTTCATACACTAAAACTTATCTCTCACAAACTCTTTCCTGTTCCCTATGGCTCTACTTTTCTTTTTACTTGAAAAAAAAACCCCAGACCTTTATTTTGCCTGATGTCATGTGAAACAAGGGAATTTGACAAGACATGTAAGACAGGTCACCAGTCTGACTTAATGTAGACTGAGTAAAACTCAGCCATGGGGTTAATTCCATTTAAGTGTTCTTTTATTATCTTACAAAGGGAAGAGGGGTTTAGCAATATACACTTACTGCCTCAGAGGTAGGTATTGAGGCTTCAGTGCAGTTGCATAATGCAGACACTAAAGGTTGTTGAAGACCCCTAATGGTAATCCACCTGGCCTCCAGCTGCTAGGCTGAAAGGCTGGGCTGATTCATATTTTGTGTGTAGTGCAGGCCAGCCCCATGTGCAGCTGTACAAAGTCCTTAATTACAGTTTATGCAAAATGATAAGATTCCCGCTCTACCATAAATGACTTGAGAAAAATTCAACAGTACTCTTGAAGAGGACCAAAAGCAACAACCCAAATACAGATCTTGTTTACTTAAACATTAACAATTACCTGTTAATTCTATAACTTGCCATTACTATCTATGGGAGTGGAACACCTCCCTTAGAAGAAAAGGCTGATGGAGCTGGATCTCTTTATCGTGGAGGAGACTGAGAGGTGACCTCATTAATGTTTATAAATATGTAAATGGCAAATGTCAGGAGGATGGAGCCAGGCTCTTCTCTGGGATGTCCAATGACAGGACAAGGGACAATGGGTGCAAGCTGGAATATAGGAGGTTCCAAGTAAACACAAGTAGAAATTTTTTCACAGTGAGGGTGACAGAGCACTGGAACAGGCTGCCCAGGGAGGTTGTGGAGTGTCCTTCTCTGGAGACATTCAAAACTCACCTGGATCCATTCCTGTGTGACCTAATCTACATGATCCTGCTCTGGCAGGGAAGTTGGACTGGGTAATCTTTCGAGGTCCCTTCCAACCCCTAACATTTTGTGATTCTGTGATTCTGTGATCTATTTCTTTTACTGAGGACACTCAGACAAATATTGGTCTTTGAATCAAAGACATAATTGCACTGTGCATAAATAACACACATAGAATAAGAGATGCCTGTGCATTTCCAACCTATATACATGCAAAGACATTTTTACAGTTTCATCTCTTACACACTTCCCAAATTTTGAAATCAGGTTGACATCTTGTTTATTGAGGCCTTGAGATTTTTTGGTCATACCAATCTCTTTGCTGTGTACATGGTTGTCTAATCATTCCTGTAGTTCTGAGTCTTAGTTTCTATTTTTGGGTACAGAACCCAAGGCCAGATTTAAAACTGCAGAAGTTCAGGGTGGTAGTTTGCCCTTTATGACTGGGCAAGGTGGTTGCTGGATTTTTGATGATCAGTGGTGCCTGGGAAGACAGAGTAAAACTCAGTTCCCTCCCTCCTCATCCTTGCAAGAAGGAAACAGAAATACATACATTGAGTGCACAAAAAAGCAGAGGAGTCACCATAAAAGAGGCTAAGAAATGTAGGCACAAATGTGTCTGAATATGAGTTCTCTGACTCCCCTGGGAGTTGGCTAATGCCAGATGTGTCCCCTTTCAAAGGTAAAGGGAGGACTGCAAATTTCCCAGTTGTATTCATTGCACTATTTGAAAGTTTGTAATGAAACATATCTTGAGAATAGCAGATTTTTGTTCAAGGATGTGGGGCAATCATCACAACTCTTTCCTGACTGTGCATGTTGTGCATGATACAACCATTAACTAACCCTTTAAGAGGGAGGTAAGCGATCTCATATGCTTTTTTAGTAGGCAAGATGATCTGAAATCATGTTTTCCCAATAAGTTTTTTTTCAGAGAGCAAATTAGACATCTTCTGGATGAAAGCCTGTTCTTTAGCATCCTATTCTAGCAAATCAGGAAGAATAAGTGTTATTTCTTTTTCCTAGATAAAACTTTGTAAAATTCTATTTCAATTGATCTAAATTCTCTTTTCTTGATTTGAATTCCAAATACCTAAAACACCCCACATGCTTTAATTGAAGCTGTGTAAAAGTTATGCAGCTAGATAGCTGGGTTTTACTTTCAGTATACTGTTCTTGTAAAACAAAATTGTCTTGACTTCACATCACAAAATACATTTTTAAAAGAGCCTGTGTTTTGGCAAGTCTTGATGAGGACAAAGGCATATCCAGAGAGTAAGTTGGAGAACAAAAGTACTGGATACCCACACCATTAACTGTAATCTCTCTGACGTTCAAAATGTGGGGATCCAAGAGCTACATAGTCTTCTTAGTTTAGGGGTGAATGAAGAGTTTATTTGCACAATGAAATATTAATTTACCTTCTAGGCCCAAACCAGCTCATGTTGTGTCAGTTGATGTTTATCTTCCCTGTGCACCCACTCTGTGGTTATGGGAAGAATGTGGGCAGAATAAGCTTGGATTTTCAGAAACCTATGTACCAACTACACAAGTTCTCAGCATCATTCAGGTCTGGGATGGGCTGGGTAGCTTTGGTAGCTGTCTAGGGCAACTAATGTTTAGGGCAAAAGTTACTTAAGGAATTTCTGAAAATGGCAGTGATCTCTGAAAATTGGAGATTATAGACAGATTGAATGCAATTAAGTCACATCTTTCAAAAAAATAAAACAATTAAAAAGAAAAATATTGCTGCAGTCTTCAAAATGAGTTACAAGTCAATGATATAAAGGAGGATTCATGTTATACATGAATAATTACTGTGTTCATTCTAAACTTTACCATTACTATCTCTTTTATTAAGGACAAAGACAAATCTTGGTCACAGGTATCATAGGGTGTTAGGGGTTGGAAGGCACCTTGGAGATCTTCAAGTCCAACCCCCCTGCCAGAGCAGGATCATATAATCTAGCACAGGTCACAGAGGAATGCATCCAGGTGGGTTTTGAAAATCTCCAGAGAAGGAGACTCCACAACCTCTCTGGGGATCCCGTTCCTGTGCTCTGTGACCCTTACAGTAAAGAAGTTCCTCTTCATGTTAAGGTGGAACCTCTTGTGCTGTTGTGGTCTTTGAATCAAACACATAAATGCGCTGTACATAAATAACACAGATAGAATAAGAGATATCTGTGCATTTCCAACCTATATACACGCAAAAAGATTTTCTCAGTTTCATCTCTTATACACTTCCCAAATTGTGGTACACAGGTATGTTTACTATATATTGTCTTGCTCTGTAAGCTTCAGAAGATTCAAGAAGCTTTGGGAAGGTATTTATGGTTTTTTAAACACTCTCCACTATAAAGAGTGCAGTATATTGAAAACCAGACACATATCAATCAATCAGTCCTGACAGAAATATATGTTAGGGACTAACGGACTATGTACACGAAGCCAAGAGCAAAATATAATCGGAAGCCTGATCCTGACACCTATGAGAAGTGAAGTATGTTGAGGTCTTCTGAATAAATGATAAAATTCTTCTCTGAAAAAGCAATTACAAATGTAAAGGTAGAGAAGGAGGACTCATTCATCAGCTAATCTCATTTCAACTGTAAATATAGTGTAGAAAATAATCTTCATTCACACTTCATGATCATGTACTCTTTTTGTCTTTATAAATCATAGTGAGTAGACTGGTGAAAGAGCAGTCTTAAAGATCATGACTCATTTTTATCTGGCTAATTTGCAGATATACTGAACTTAATTGTCAGCATAGTAGTGACAGAAGTACTTTTGTATTAAATGTCACAAGAATTTGAGGATTTCAGAATGTGTGAACATCTTCTTTTTATCATCCAAGTTGGAAAAAAAGAAACCTAGATAGTCATGCAGGTACATATGAAATACAATTTAAGTGCGTGAATTCCATTCTGACTATTTTTACTATGTAAAAATGTGATACATATTGTAAAACATTTCTAGCATTTTATCTTCCTTCTTACCCATTTATTTATAGCAGGAATTGTTAACAAGTTCTTCTTGTTGGTTTTGGTATAACATATTTAAGTCACCAAAATAACCCCCACTGACTGTGATAAACTGTTACAGAATAATCTCAGAAGTTAACAAGACTTGCTTGATAAAGAGTATGAACTTTTTTTGAATAAATATTTGTGAGGAGCAGATAATAATGGAAAATCTCTTTACTGTCTCAAGGATTGAAAAATAAGTTTTGTATTTGTTAATATCAGTAGTCTTTTGCTTTACAAGAACTCAGAAATCCAATAAATAAGACTACCATCAATATATAAATATGCTAAATATATGGAAGCAAAGGGTGGATGAAGCAGAATTAATATGACTTGCATATGAATTTTTCATGAGAAACAAAAATTATGAAAGTCACTTGTTTTCATAAAATCCATGACTATATCCAAATTTGCTGTGTTACATCCATATTTTCTCCAAAGGTGACGATATAAAAATCACTTCCGTAAGTGTGAAGACTTATACTCTCTACAGAATAATACTATAGCTACAAAAAGTAAGAAAACAATCACAACAAATTTAATTTCACAATGAACATAAAACCTCCCTTATGTCATCTTTTCTCCTTGTCCTGTATTTCTCCTTCCATTATAACTGATAGAGAGGTATAGGTTAATACAGTGTTAGAATTGGCTTTGTAAGAAAAGAATAAGCTTTAATATAGTCAGATGAGCTAAAGCAATGAAGAAGTATGAAAAAATACTGTACACATATATACAGTACCTTCAATGTACTTTATGTACTAGACCTCTCATGTATTTGTCAGGTCACTGAATAGCCCCTGATCTGGATTAAACCAGAGAAATAGCTGTGAAAAGCTGGGGGAGCCACTGGAAATTCAGACATCAGTATGATGTGGAAGATAATATGTCCTTCTTTAGTACCATGGGGTCAGCAGTAATCTAATGTGATGTCTGTATATTACAAGACAAGCCCATTTTGGTTGCATCACAGTTTAAAAGACAAAATTAAGTGCTTCTTTATAATAATCATATTCCATCTTCTCTAAGAATTGAGAAGCAAATCTGTTTAATTATTAGTATTTTAAACAAAGCATTTATTTCCCTCCTTTCTAAGTGGATTTGATCCAGAAAATCACAGTTATACCCAAGAGATCACCCTGCTTTGATTTATGGGCCCTTTTATATAGCAGGCAACCCTCCCAATCAGGAGGAGTCATTGTGATTTTTATTATTTATAATATAATGAAACACAGAATAACAGTACATAGGCAAAATACAAGCTGTGGTCTTCAAGCATTACTTTCTTCCACACCTAAATAAGTGCTTCAAAAGGGCTTTTTTTTTTTTTTTGTTTCCCCAAAAACTATGTACCTATGAAAGCTACAATCTCATTAAGTACTCCCTGTTTTAGGGAAGACAGGAATATCCAAAATCTACTGCTTACTCCCTACAAGTGATAAATATTCTGGCTTTTTATTTATTGTATTTGTTTTCCAGTAACCTTTGGGGTTTTTATATATATAAATAAATAAATAGCAATAGGGCTGCATATGTCTTTCCTGAAAAATATTGCCTGATGGAATCACTGCTCCTGGAAGATGGTGACAACACTGTACAGAGATTACATATGTACTTCAATAATTTCCCAGAGATAGAAGCAAAGCCAGGAATTCTTAAATGCATACAGTGTAATGATGGGTCATTGTAATACACACCATTATCTATGCTTTTGAATAGGACTCTGGATAATTTATCCAGCACTGGGAGTGTTAAATACTTTGTTGTACTCCAGGGAAGATTACAAATGAGGAACAGTGTGGGAGTTTAAACATTAATATAATAAAGGCTAGCCCTCAAGACATATTGAAATTAATACAATGCCAAACAAACCCAAAATGTTCAAGCAAGGTTGCAGCTGGGATATACATTCTTGCGCTTGCATGCAGTACTCAAGAGCTCTGATTCCAAAGATAACGATTGGTGTAAGTACATACTTCATATAACGTACCAGAAGACTAATTATTTTTATATAAAACATCATTTAATGTTCAGGATTTGGGATTATTTATGTTGCTGCCTACACATGCCCAATAGCCAGATTCTTAGAGTAGCCACCTGAAGGCCTGATCCTGCAATGACCTTCACCCTCAGTGCTGGTCCCTCCAATGTCAAAACACTGAACAAGCACAGGGTCTGCTGGCATAACCGAAGTGAGGGGTGAAGCATCCTTTCTAATGGATTGTGTGGGCCTCTTGTGTGTGCATGAGCACTTAAACTTTCTCATGAACTGTGAGAAGTACATCCAGAGAATGTGCACCTATAAGACAGGATTTATGCCTTACTTTTTCTTCCCCAAGTTTCCCAGAGCTCTTGTAGAATCATTTAGGTTGAAAAAGACCCTTAAGAGTCCAGCCATTAACCTAACATCGCCAAGTGCACCACTAAAGCATGTCACTAAGTATCACATCTACAAGTCTTTTAAGTATCTGCAGGGATGGTGACTCAACCACTTCCCCAGACAGCCTGTTCAAATTCTTCACAACCCTTTCGGTGAAGAAATCTTTCCTAATACCCAATCTAAACCTCCCATGGCACAAATTGAGGCCACTTCCTTTCTTACTATCACTTGTTACCTGGGAGAAGAGACCAACTCCCACCTTGCTACAACCTCCTTTCAGGCTGTTGTAGATGACAAAAAGGTCACTCTTGAGCTTCCTTTTCTCCACTGTAAAAAACCCCAGTTCTCTCAGCTGCTCCTCATAAGACTTCTCCACTAGACCCTTTACCATCTTCATTCCTCTTGGGACACACATTGATTGTATTTAGTCTGCCCTAGCAAAATCCCTCTCAGGAGTGGGAAAGTGAGATTGCTCCTTCAACCAAACCAGATCCAGAAGGCAGCTCTTGTGCTTCCAGCTTTGAAGTTGAAGGTCCAGGCGTCTGGGAACAAGGAAAAGGATATCTTAAAGGCCTTTAACTCACTTTTTGAATTGGGGTGGGAGGAAGACAAGTGGAAGCCCGGTTTGCTTGTCATACACTGTAAGAAAAGTAATTGCCACAACTCAGTTTCTCTCAGGCTGTTGTAAATTGTGTTCTCCCACTCTTCATCCAGCAGACCAGAACTAACCGAAGCTGTGAGGGAAAATGCTCATGCAGTTTTGAACTGACTGAATCCGTATTATGGAAAAGTGTTTCAGGTGTTATTATTCTTATCTTCTCCCCACCCCTCCCCAAGGACATCCTATTTAAAGTAATTTGATTTTCTCTCCCTTTGAAAGACTCCAAGAAGACTTCTCAGCCTCTCAACTGGGTGACAGAAGAAATAGCTTCTTAACAGGCAAATATTGCTAGCCGATTGAAGGCTTCAACTACGATAAAGTCCAAATGCTAATTTATGTTTCTTGATCTCATACAGAGAAGACACCAAGAACTTCAGCTCTACTGCTTCAAGGAATGTCCATGTGATGATGAGTAGTACTTGAATGACCAGTCCTCAGAAGCAGCCCTGGGATTATACCAAGGAGAGTTCTTTTTTTGTTGATAAGGATGGTTGTTTCCTTCAGGGTTTGTCTGAATGTGTATATTTTCCTTTTACAAGGGCTGGTAGAACACGTACATATGTGTCCAAGCATTACTTCAAAGATGAATAAAGTTACATAGCTTAGGGGTTTCTCGTGATCCAACCACATTACAGGCAGGTCTTATGTACATAGGAAAAAAGAAAAGCTGAATTACAGAGCAAAGCTGTCTTAGAAGACCACAGAAGAAGGAGCTATGAATGCATTTTAGAAGTCTGTGTCTGAAATGAAAAATCAAAGTTAGTTGCAGTAGAATTATATTTTAGGTAGGATGATGAGGGGGTTTTGAATTGTATTCTTTGCCTTTTATCTCAGAGTTAAGGGTGAAGAGAGTATTTCCACCACGTTTTAAGCTAAGACATAACAAAAATAAGACCATTTGAAGGAAAGGGAGAATTCTTGTTGAATTATCAATAGGTAAGGAGGATTTTTACTCTCACCTAGGATGTTTATACCTACTACGGCTCAAAGCAATGTTTTTTGTTCTTTTGAGGCTCAGTTTCTTTTGCGGCTCAGTTTCTTTTGCTGACTTTCAACCTCAAAATACATATTTGGTTTGATCTCTAACTTGCAAAATTTCTTGCCTTAATCAGGTCTGACTTTAAGATGTTATTATGGAAACAATCTTCTTTCTAGCCAAAGAAGAAAAATGAACTTTCCTAATTGGATTGATAGTACTGCATAGATTTTAATTTTAAATACTGACAGTGGTAATGCAGTAATGAAAGTTATCCTATATGGGTATATTCATCTCTGAAGAATTTAAAGGCACACAGCATGAATAGGCTTCCTGACTGCAGACAAGCATGAGGTGAATATATTTATTGGCTTTTGCTATAATATCTATTTGGCTTAGAAACTTTTTCTGATGTTTAAATCCAGAAAAAGTCTTCACTTTTAGCTTTGCATTCAGGACAAATTAGTAATTCTGAAGCTTTTATTTTGAAAAAGCAAAGATTTAAACAGAAGTCTCATGTTCCTTTTTGGAACAAACTTAACAAGAAGATTGTTTGAAGTGATAAATCCTATGGTTTGGCTTAAGTTTTTCAAGTTAATTTTAACAAAAAGCTATGCCTACACTCAAAAAAGAAAAAAAAGTAGCCTAGAATACACGGAGTTTTTTCATTCTCCTATGAACAGCAGTGTCTTTCTGTGCTAGTACAAAATATATCCTATCAAGGGGATCTTTCTTGAATGGAAATCCTCTTTATATGACATTCTTTCTAACTATTTGCTGAGTCTTGTACCATTTTCCTTTCTGATCACAGAAAGAGCATCATAGAATCACAGAATCATAGAATGTTTTAGGCTGGAAGGGACCTCTAGAGGTCATCTGGTCCAACCTCCCTACACAAGTAGGGACATCTCTACCTAGGCCAGGTTGCTCAGAGCCCCATCAAGACTAACCTTGAATGACTCTAGGGATGGGGCCTCCACCACGTCTCTGGGCAGCCCATTCCAATGATCTATCACCCTCATATTAAAGAACTTTTTTCTAATATCTAGTCTATCCAGCATCAGTTTTCAAAGTTGTACTCTAGGTGTCCTGAGTCTAGCAGATAAGAGAATTCAATCTATTCAATTTAAAGATGGAACATATAACACTGTGTGTTGTTAGAAAAGTAGTTATGGAGACTTACACATGTGAATGTAATTAATAGAATGTTGTCTCAACTTTAAACATACATAGCTATTACATTTGCAATGTACATTATCTATAATTTTCACAAGTGTCTGTTCATTCTAAACTTACTTTCACATGAAGTTCTGTAGAGTCTTTAATAAACTAACCCTTTTATCAGGATTATCTATATTCACATACCATATATTTTTTTGAAGCACATACTTTTTTTTTCTGAAGTATAAAGCTAAAAGGAGCATTAAAAAAAAAACCAAAACCAAAAATGCAACAAACAAACAAACAAACCCAACAAAACCAAACAAACAAAAACACAGGCTTCTTTTCAAGGGCTCTTTTGACAGGTGAGTTGTTAAACACTTGTCAGGTAGTGTGAGATCTGCACTTTTCTGTACGCTTCAGTTTTGAAAACTGGCCACAAACAACACCATC
>JAAGNO010029449.1:0-26220 GCA_033439905.1 Ceryle rudis
AAGGAGGTGGCGGCAGGGATGCAACCAGCCACACTGCTGCTGGGGATCAGGCTGCATCCTTCCCCTTAGCTCTCCTCTGCTCCGGAACGCTTCACAACTCCTGATGACAAATCCCCTCTGGAACCCATGGAAACGAGCTCCACCCGCACACTGCCTTGCCGAGCCCTGCGGAGCTCGGTGGCCCAGCACGACCTAAACTCTAATCAAATACAGAGATCCACTGTTGCTTCAGCAGGTTGGCAAAGGGCAGGTACTACACTTTTGCTTCTTTCAGGTGTAGTAACTCCTCTGGCTGCACTACAGGTAAGTGTCCTGTTTTACATCAGGTTTTTATTAGAGAACTACTCTCCCCCTTCAACAAACAAATAAAATCTATTTATAGGGTCAGTCTGTCAGTTTGTTGTCATTGTCTCAGCACTATAGGGAATGCTCTTGCGGTTGTAACTCGGAGGCAAGTAGGTCTGTTTTAAATACAACCTGAGTGAAACAAGAAAATTAGATATTTGGGAATCACAAGTCTATTTCTGAGAAGTTCACTGGAAATGCCAAGATAAACATTTTGTGATATTCCCTAGTTACTGCATACCAATACTTGGAAGTTAACCAACCACGTTGCTGAGTACAGTTACTCCACTTCATAATACAAAAGGTAAATCTCCACATTCTCCATCTACTTTACCAGTTTGGCTCTGATGGTCTCTCAGGATCCATTCTCAGGCAAATAAGAGTTCTAACTCTTTCCCCCCCCCCCCTTCTCACACTGTCCCTTCTGTTTCAAAGACAGGCCTAAAGCGTTACGACAACTCAGGGGTATTTTTCTTACAGATGCTGCAGAAAGAGGAAATAAGAACGGCTAAGTTGCTGACTTGATACTTGCCCTCCTGCACACTTTTGGGTTTGTGGGAGAGAAAGGTCAAAGAAGTTTGATGGGGTTGGTTATAGTTTGTTCTTTCTGTTGCTACTGGAAGCAAACTTCACTTTCATTCCTGGTCCCTCTCCCAGAAACAACCTCATAGTACCACATGAACACTGTCAGCCAGGTACTTGCTGGGAGCTTAGGTGCAGGCAGGACTGAGGTGAAGCTCTGGCTTACCACTGAGAAAGGGTCTGGTTCCCAGAGCGTGAGGAATTACCAGGAACAAACAGCAGAATGGAGCAGATATATTAGGGAGATGTCAGGGAATCATGCTAGACTCAGAAGTTCTATATTTCCACAATTTCTGTAACTTGTTTGAACTCTCCATCTAAATTTTATGTAGTAATTTGGCTGCTATCTTTTGTCTAATTAGAACTAAATGTAGACTGTACTTCAACTCTAGTAATTCCCTTAACGTCATTATCTCAAGTTTGCAGAGGTATTCAGCAGTGTCTATCCTGGTGCCCTTTACATAAGGTTCATTTCTTTTCCAAGTAATAACACAGGCTGAGGATTCAAGGGCTGATTTAGTTAGAGCTAAATTACTTGAATTGAGAGGGAAAAGGCTTCTTAATCTGCACTATAATTTTTTTCTTCCTTTTGTGTTATCATTGCTTTTCCATCTCTCCTTTAATAAGATGTCTCTGCCTCCCCCTTGGTATCTGTCTACTTGCAAGGACCTTTGCATCTATCTTTTTCTTGTCCTATTTTTAGGGCACATCTGTTCCTGTTTTGACCTCAATTCTCTCTCATCTGGGGTTTCATTTTTCTATGTCTCCCTACTGCCAGATCTTCTCACAGCTGTCACATCCCTTCTTTCTAGCAAATCCATAATCTTTGTGTTGGTAGTCAATGCCTGGACTCTCTCCCTTGATGTGCTGCCTGCTAGGGGAAGGCAGATCTCCAGAAAGCCCCTGCTCAGCTGTGTCACCTCCTTCACCTGACTCCTTACTTCTAAACACTGCCAGTGCGGACAACTTACAAAGGCTGTAACTTGCTCTCTACTTTCTCCCTGCATTTCTGTTATATTTTTCTAATACTTTAATTTTTTCCCCAACAACTGTGAATAAAACTTGTTAGCCTTTACAAGCATGACAATAAATGCCTCTTCTGTTCATTTCATAGGCTGTATTTCAATTTTCTTTAATCAGTAATTATGAAATTTGTTTTGTTCCACCTCATTTCCTCCCTCGTGTCACATCTTTACTCACTGGTTCTGTTATTATTTTCATCACTCCACTCTCTCTTTGCTAAGTTTTCTTTTTCTCCCTTGCAGGTTTTTTGTGTGTGTGCACATTTGCTATCTCTCAACATTCTGCCACCATCTTCTTTGGAGACCTCAATCTGAGAGTCACCACATCAGAATAAATGAGGAGCATTAAACAGCTGGGGCTGAGAGAGTGGCGCTGGATCTGGGAAGCAGCTGGCTGCTCTGGCTGACTGCTTGCCTGGCCCTGAGGCAGCAGGGATGGGGATGCTCCAGGCGGTGCCTGGGTCAGACTCCACATCCAAACCCCTCCTCTCAGCAGAATCAGAAGTATGAATAAGGAGATGGAGAAGGATCTTTACCATTTTACTCTTGGCCACAGGAACAAGTTTGTAGAGGAAAGCATTTGTCCTCATCTTCTCAGGTGCACCTACTAATGTACTCAAGTGCTGCTCGAAATCACACGAGTGCCAGCATAAGCACTGGCAGATGCTGACAGGCAATGATGCCTCCTGGCACTTGACCCTACCAGCACACTCTAGTGACTGTGAGTAAAGCAGCAAAGCCCTTTGCTTCCTCTCCTTGTCATTACCGAGACCCTTGATGCTGTTGCCCGATTTGTAAAACCAATTTTTTTAAAAAGTGTCATTGCTGTGCAAACAAGGATCAGCTAACGTAAATATTTTCCCTGTTTAGCTGATGTGTGCTATAGTTATGTTCCAGTCAAGTATCCATGGAGTTTCAGTGTTATAAAACAGTGTTGTTGTAACAGAATATATTAACATTTAAATAAGACACTTAGGAGAATATTTCTTAAAATGTAATTTAAAAAAATTACTCTGTACTAGACGCGTATTATCTGAAGGCCACATATACCTTTAGCAAATTCACATTAGATAGTCGACAAGTCAATGCTAGAAATGTCTACTTCTAATTGCGTGCAATATTGTAGGAAAGAGATACGTGCAGTGCAAACAGTGCTGAACTGAAATGTTAAAAATTATGCCTACTGCCTTTCCTCCCTCTTAGAGCACAAAGAGAATCTAATTAACATGCTTAGCGTCTCTCCAAAATTCAATTCAAACCCAAAGTACGCTATCAAAGGCTTGAACATCAGACAGAAGAGTAATTTGGAATGACTGAGCTATCTCTACAAATACATTAATTTAACTCTAATGTGTCCATATGAAAAATGATACCAAAAGCAGTTAAAAAGACTTTACCTGCTTTTACGAGAGAATAATAAAGTTACTAAGAATTTCCTTTAACCTTAAGGTTGTCTTGCAATTGTCAAGCATGATTGTGTACCGCGATAAATGCAGTAAAGCACATAAAGCACTCAGTAGCTTGTGAGTAGACTTGTGCATGACATTTTCCTCTTTAGTCATCTTTTCTCAATGAAGAAAGTTTCCTGTCTGTCTTACAGAGAAGAACCTTTCAGGATCTGCAATTTTTCAGATTCTCTCCGATTTCACAAGAATGTCATTATCCAGGCTTTACATTCTTTTACCTTTTTTTTTTCCCTTAACAGATTTCTGTACATTAGATTTCAAGCTACCCCATTTCTTTGCTGCAGTATTCTGCACCTCTGTGTTGCAGTCAATGAATCAGATTTCGGCATTGTTTATTGTGTACCCAGGGCTGGTGTGTCATTTTAGTAAATGCAGGACAGTAATCAAGTAAATCTTAAGAAGAAAAGGAACGTAAATAGCTGTTTCTTTCAAAATCTCTTTATGGATTGGAATAAAGCAGACCCTCCCACATTAAGCACAGTAAATGAAGCTCACTATCACCCATCAGCTTTTCTGTTTTTATATAGATGTGCTATTCTGAGCACATTAAAGCGATGTTGATAAGAGTAAAATGGGTTTTTATAGTCTAGATTTCAAAGAAATGTTCTTAAGAAGGAAGGTATGTCTAAGGAGCAATGCCTTATCACAGCACTCTTATTAGCATTTCTTCAAAGATACCTTCTACTTGGTCCCAGCTACAAAGACAAAATCTGCATTTGAATACAGATATTCAAAATGAAGTTGAAAATTGTCAGTCTCATGGATAGGATGGACATAAGCCAGAAATGGAATTGAAGCAAAAGGAAAAAGATAGTAAGTGTGCACAGATAAGCAGCTCTTCTGTGTTAGATATGGCATCAGAAAAAGTGAAAACTGCCTACATTTCAGAAGCTTCATGCTGGTCACAGAAAAAAACAAATGCAAATTTCAGCCATTTAACGTATCACCAACTACCACTAATGCTAATGCCAAAAGGGTCCCTTACTTTATGAAACAAAGTCTCTCAGTGCCTCCAAATAATTACTGCAAAGATCACTTAAATATAGGTTACACTGTATCCAGAGCTGTGTGCTGGAATTCTGTTCCTTCACAAAAATGTGTAACAAACCCAGGAAGGATAATTATGCAGTCTCTCCGAGACAATTTTTCTTCATAAACCCAGGCAATTAGGGTTCAAATCTCAGTATCCTTATTTTATTCTGTATGGTTTATTTTTGCCAAATGTGTATACAGAAATAAATATTAATCACGGTTCTTAAAGTAATTGTTTACAATAGGACTCAGAAAGGGTTGTAACAATAAATTCTGTAGCCCAAACAACACTGAATAAACATTATTTCTTTATTTTGTATTTTAAGCCCTTTAATTGAATCCACTTTTCATGTATTTTGAGAAAGCAGTAAGTAGGAACTCTTGAATAATATTTATGTACTATTCTTTATTTTATACTCCCAACAGAGAAAACATAAAAGGCCTTTAAGGCTGAGAGACACGCTAACAGTAGCTGAAGGATAAAAGAGGACTATAAGAAACTATAAGAGGACTATAAGAAACTAACTGTCAAAAAAAAAATAAATTAGGATCTTCAGTGCTACAGTGAAATTAAAAAAAAAATAAAACAGTTTGGCCAGAGTTCTGGTTTTCTTTTAGCTACATCAAGGTGTAATATAGTAAAGCTGAGGGGTTTTTTTTTTTGTTCTTATTCAGGCCAAAGTACCAAGATGTTTTACTTGTCACCAATAGATTGTACTGAAAGCAACCGTTCCTCATTCACTCCCGAAAGGCTTGTAAAAATTGTACTTTGAAGATTTGTGTTTTCCGCACTATGTGGATGTGGAGCTCCTTAGGTATTCTTTAAAGAGACACTCAAATTAACAAAGGGAGTTTTGTTTTATATGACATTATGATATTTTTATGATCCACCCTACATAATAGCTACTAAGATCCTAACCCTCTCTTTTGACTTACCTGTAATTTCATGGAGCTGTATAGAAATGTTTTCTTATGTGTTTCCTATGAATTCAAAGCCATAAAATGTTCATCGGTAGTTCAAATTTCTTCTCTTACTGTTGCCTCTCAGACTTTTATATTGTACGCATCATGAAACTTTGCCTCAAACAGAACACCTCTGACCGTGGTCTGTCTGTCTGTATCTCTCATAATGCTGATGCTTCCAGGTCACAGTCATCTGAGACGGGTTTTCACTACGAGAATACAATGTTTGCATAAACCCCATGACTTATTTTTAACATTGCTTAGGGTTTTTCTTAGATATTACTCATTAGCAGATTAATTACTCAAATTAACAGAAAGTGTTACATTATGTAATGACCATTTCAGTGTTTATTTTCCAGAAAAATAACTGGTTTCATTGACAGCTCATACAATTTTTAGCATCTTTGTGACTTCATTCAAAACTTTCCTCAGTTATAAATTACTATATTCAGGCATGCTGACTTACTGTAATTTAGACATATCAATCAGTCTGATCTCTCCAGGATATAATACTTAAGGTTTCACTTACATGTCAGATAGCTATCTTCATCTTGCCTGTAAGGAAAACCAACGAAGAAATGTGGTTTATCCACTGTTTAGCTGTATAGTAATATTCAGGGGTGGTTCTTTTTCAATGTACTTTGCATGTTTGTAAAATCCCTGATTTGTTGCACAGTTATTTGCCTCGGTTAATGTTTCCATGTACAGCCATTTTTTTTTTTTTAATTTTTTTTTTTAAGATTTCATTTTGATTAACTTAAAACTCTTTAAAAACTTCAAGTCCTTATTTAACCAAACTCATCTTCCTGGCCTTTCCCTGCCTTTCTGCTGCGGTAAACTTAGCTCTTGTTGAAAGAAAACATCAGAGTTCAAACACGTGTTTTCAAAATTACTTTGGAAGAAAACCTTTCAGATGGACCATGAAAACTTTAAATATTATAACCACATTTTCCAAATTTAATTTATTGTGACATTAGCAAGAATTTAGTGAAGAATTCTAAATAGCTTTAAATAAAATCTGACACTGAACGCTGAAGCATCATTTACGCCTGTTCTTAAAACAGTAACTGAGCATGTTTGTAACCTATCAGGTCTGATTTACTAATACTGTCAAGCACTGCAGTCTTTTTAGGTGTAGTTCTTTTGGAGAAACCTTCTCACATTTCTACAAGTCTATGAGTGATTAACACTGAAGTAACCTACCAAGAAACGCAGCTGGTTTCCCATGTTTCCAAGTTAAACCTGGGCTTCTTTCCAGAAGATTGGACTTAGTCAAAGAGAGAGTTTGTTTTAGTCAAGCAGAAGTTACTGATCTCAGTGTAGAAGTGGGTCAATGTCACGACTTATACAGGGGAAGGATCTATTGATCCCACAAGACTCAGCTCTATCATGAATCTGTTATGGAATGTAGACAGGCCTTTTCCCCTTTTTTTTTGGTTGGTTCTCTGCAGGTGGATTCATGCTCATTCTATGTTTATCACTCAGAATTGCCATGTAACTGGAAGTTTGCTCATGTCAGATTGTCCTTGTTAGTACACAGCTGCTACAGAAGATGTATGTTTCCTGGATCTTCCTATAAATGATTCAGATCTTTAAAGATACATCCCTTGGAGTAAGCCAATATGGAATAAAGCAGACCCTACCCTTTTTAAAACTAAAAAAAAAAGTATATACTTATTTAACAGATGCTAGTTGCTCACTAAGTACCTGGTGAGTTTCTCATTACAATGCTGATGGAAGTCTCCTAGATCTAGATAGCAAAATTTAGACTGATGGACTTTCAACATTTTTAATTTTGAAAGGAGCAACATAAGCCAAGAACAAATTAAAAATATTCCCACTGGAGCAACAGAGAGGAGGATATTTGAATAAATTTACACATAGTAGGAAGCAAGCTTTGTTAAATATTATTTGGAATCAGGCAGATCATTGTTTATATCCTGATTTCCTAACTGTAATGTTTATGCACACATACACACATCATTACACATCACTTAATGTTGAAAAGAAAAATAAGCAAAAAAGCATCACAAAACGCAGCCCAATATCCATACCAAATTCAGGCTTCAGTCTACAACAGTTAAAAATATGAATGGGTTAGATTTACTTGGAATAGCACAGAATTGCATATCAGTTAAGAAAAAAAAAACCAAGCCCAGACCAAAAATTATAACTTCATCTATCTGGAGACCCAAAATTCAATGACTAAGAAATACTGTGTTATGACTCAGAATCATTTCTAAAGATATATTGTTGTAATAAATACGGCAGGAGTTATCTTTTTCATACACCACCAGCTTACACTGTCTTCTTTTAAGCAGGTTGGGTTTGTTTGAAGAGATCTTAATTCTAAATATGTAATACTGAACATGCTCAGGAGGTGACAGACTCCATGACAAATAAAGGAAACAAATGTAGTGAGGTTTTGTTAAGGGAAAAGGCACACAAGAGTGTATAATACTAAAGTAGGTCTGGTAAGGGAAGCAGCATCACTAGTAAAGTTCTCAGCCTCTACATAGTCCTGCATGGGCTCAACTATTAATCTGTTTATTTCAAGTCATTAATATTATCCTAATATTTGTATTATTGGTCTTTATGAGCTGCAGGGACAAATGATAGAACCGTCCTAAAATGTAAGATTTGTCACAACAAACTGTCATCACTTCTTCATCCTTATATGCTGAGAATTACTAACTCCACCAAACTTTGTACATGTCTGCTCTACATGGTTACAGAAAAACAAGAATTAAGAACAAAAGGAAAAGCCACAATTTATCTCATGACTTTTCCCTTTGTGGCTTAATATAATGGTTACCATGCTACCTTGTCAAGTTGGAGATGAATAGAACAGTTGGAACATAAAGCTTAAAACAGTTTCAAGCCTGGCTGTGCTTACACATTAAGAAAGGACTGGAAGCAGCCACAGCTCAAGGAGAATCGAGCACTTTGAGATAGGCCATTATTCCAGAAAAACAGTACACTCTCCAGCTATTCCTTCTTTCTTTTCCTATTTTTTTTTTTTCCTCCTGTTGTTAAAATGTTAGCATCGGGTGGCATTCTTCCTGCTCCCCATCTGAGACCAATTCAGTAAAACCTTGACCACTCTGACAAGACAGGTGAAAAAAACCCCACCAGGTTCAAACAAAGTTGTATAAAAGCTTATACGTGATTTGGTCTCCTGTAGGGCTTTTTAGTCTATAGCATAAATCTCTACAGCTAAAATGTAATAGAGAGGAAAAATAGTGCAGGAAAACGAGTCCTAAAACTTTAAAGACCACATTTTACTCATGTCATTCACTCAGAGCAGTACCTAATCCACTGCCCTTAATATGAATAAAACCCAGCTACTTCCAAAATAAGCAATGGTGAAAACTTGAGTACTAGGTGAATACCAATATTTTTGAAATGTATAGTGCCTGGCAATATTATAACTTTGACACCAAAGTTTTTAATTTCCTATATGTTACCATCCTAAATGTAGAAGACTCATATATACTGGGGCTTGTAAGAGAATGGCCCTTCAACATTACAGGTGTCACCCAGCTCAACTCTCAAACTTAGAATTTTGACTGCAATGCTGCCAGTCTCGCTCAACCCATGTATCAATCAGACTGCATCTGGGAATTTCTGCAGTGGATCAAGGAATCCTTCTCCATGACAGCTCAGGAAAGACCTCTTCAGGTCAATGCAGAAGGGGCTCCAACTAGTAGCACCTTGTCCCATATCCAAGGCCCTAACAGCCTCTGTGCCATTCACAGCCTTTATCCAGCCTCTCTTGCTGAGCAGATTGACAGCGCTCTACAGGCAGCGTTGCTGTCACATCCCAAGAGGTGGAAAACGGCTTGTTTGAGGATGCTGAAGGGATGAAGAACACCCTGATCAGAAATTGTCACAAGTTCCAATCTCGCAAAAGGACGATGAGTGTTCCAAATAAATGGAAAATAAACTTTGCAATCTCAATTGACTCTACGTATGCAAACTTAAGGCAAAAATCCACGTGCCACCCCCCCCCAAAAAAACCCAACCAACCAAATAACAACAAACAACCTCACAAATTTTAACTGGATAAAAATTAAATCCAGAATATTTTAGAAACAAGAGGCATTATAATCAGAAATGGCAGAACATCGTCTGATTTTCAGTAGCAGTGTTGCTGAAATATTGTTTTTGCTCAGGAAGTAGCTCTTCCACTTGACTTCCTATGTCTTTAATGCAACATATTTAGAGATTTTTAATTGTTTTTAATGATTTCCAAAAGAACCAGGGTTAACAGGAAATGTGTTAACATTTATCCAAAAGTTTAAATAGTAATTCCTTTCCTCTGTCACCTGTTTAGGATAATTGATTTTCTTTCACGTGGAAATAAAATATGTTTAATAGCTGTTAATTTCCCCAGCTGATAAGTAGCTTGGAATGACTAGTAAGATAATTTTTTTAAATTGTTTGCAGAACAGTAGAAACACTCCATTGTTCTTTTATTTTCAGGCAATAGGAGCATTCACTGTGCCATCTTTGGCTATCTGAAACTGCAGAATTGTTGTACAATAAAGTAAAAGCCACATGGTGAGGTTTTTTGGCATCTGTCCTGTTAAGCACCAAATACTGCAGTTTGAATGAATTTAAGTGTTTATATAGTTGTTTGCATGTGTTGGGGGGCTATACACCTACACTATGCAAAAAAAAAAAAAGGAAAAAGAACATGAAAAGCTGTAAGAAAAGTTAAATTTCTCAGATGACATGATAATTTAATACTGTAAGAGCTTTCTTCACAGAAATGCTGTAGCCTTCCATTTTTCATGATCTGTCTTGTACTTTCTTATAAAGAAAGAAAAATGTTCTGATTGTAAATTTCCTTAATCTGTCATTTACCCTTTAAAATATGAATTAATGCTGTGGAGACGCCTGTTATCTAGTAGGATTCTGCAGGGCATCAGGAACATCTCTCCAAACTTAGGTCTTAGCGATGTGCTTAAAAGTAGGTAGAAATAATATGGAACCAATTAGGAAAAATTATCTCTGTTCTTCAGTAATGCAGAAGACATTATCTAGCTTTGATTATGTCCTTTAGAAATCTGAGAGCCTTAAAAAACCTCCCTGACCCTTAACATTTCCCCTCAACAGTCTGAAGAAATGCATTAAATGGCCATGAAGTCAGTTTTTAGAGCTGCCCTAAGAGCATTTAAAGCTTATTTTTAAAATTATATTAAAGGTCTTTTCTCTTACAGTCTACAATACTTTTTGTTTTTCCAAACTAGCATGAATGTTCTTAAAACCAGAGGTTAATGTTAAACTAGCACAGTACAGTTAATTGCTATGCAAGACAGCTCCGCACCACTGCTATAGCTGTTTGAAAGATCAGCCCTGAATAGAGGCTGCCACTCTGGTCAAACAGCAGCTGTTTTGAAAACTCCTCAAGGTTAAGACCATTGCTGGTTTGATTGAGATTTTGGGCTTGTGGCTTTGGAGGGAAAAGTTCAATGAAACACTTCACTGCACAAATAGCTACCACAGTTGGAGCTATTCTCATGTAAAGATACTTGGTTCTCCAGTTATTACCCTGGTAAAGCAAGGCATGTGTCTGAAGAGGACCTTTAGGCTTCCTTTGTATACTGTATACTGTCAACTTTTAAGCCAATTAATTAAAACATTTTGAAAAGAAAATAAATAGTTATTCTCAATAAGCATAATTATGTACGTAAGACCTGCTGCTTGCCTGAACATACACAATTTCAGAAAAAGGGAAGATAGGCAATGCTACTTGCAGTTGTAGGTACAATAAGAGAAAAACTAAAAGAAAAAAATACTATTTTGAAGACTAAGAATGACTGCCTCCATTGGGTAGTAGGTTGGTTATGAAGAATTACGCTGTTAGTATTTGATCAATAGCTTATCTCCTTAGAACAGCTGGACACATTTCTCAATAAGTATCAAGGGCTGGCGTGCTGCCAGAGATGCTCACTCTGGTTTCAGATGTGTAAAGTGACTTCTACTCACAGTTACTGTGAAGATACCTGGGAGAGGAAGCTTCCACCCAGGCAGAGCTGCTGGACATTAACTCATGTGGACAAGCTCCTTAGTTCTGCAAAAGGGCGGTTTTGTAGTCCTGCCTCATTGACAGGTACTGCGGGTGCTCACACATTGCATGCAATGCTAGTTAAAGGACTGCTGTCTGTGCTTCACCAGTATTGTACTTCTGTGCTGCTGAGCATCCCCATGCTGAGAGTTTATTTCTCTGACTAATTTTATGCATGCAGGCAACTTTTCCTGTAATTAGGCAAGGAACATATGGCTGTTAGACTGTACCTGTCACAAGTTGCCATGTCGATTTTGAAAAGATATCAGGTGAATTCTGCAGGGAGAATTCACTGGATCTCCTGCAGCACTCATGCTTATTGTGTGGTTGCCACAGAACCGAGGACATGTGCACGACGTGTCAGATCACATTAACAGACCGCTGTCCATCCACCTCCCAGCAGACCCATGCCTGACTCCATCTGGTGAGAACGAGCCGCTGCTCACTGCAGTACTCAGAAATGCAGCAGTTTGCACTCTCCTAGGACCCTGGCAGCTGGCCCTCCAGGAATAACAGATGTTATTCCTTACCTAAACCAAAAGTTGGGCTTAAAACCAGCCATCTCCCATTTGCCCCAGACCTGGCTCTAGTTTCACCCAGTTTCAGAATGGAGAAGTTGAAACTGGATAGATGAAAGAAGGCCTAAAATGCTCACTCGACCTTTTATTCTAATTCCTTGATCCCAAGCCAGAAAGGACAGTAAATTCAGAAAGACCTATCTATCATGAAAATCTAGGAGATAACATTAATATTTCTGTAAATAATCTCAGTTAAATCATAGTCTCTTCTACTTACCTGAGATTTGCTTGATAGATCTAAGAGGATGATTTTTACTCTTAATGCATATCTGTTTCTAGACAGGCAATGTGATTTACCCAACGTTGGATTTCCACTGTAACATTAAACTTGCTTTCCCATACGGCAGTAATTGCAGTACAGGATCTCAGTAGGCGTATAAAGCAGATAGTACAAGAAAGATATATAGCAGAAGCAAACTATGCCAATTCTGAAAACATTTTTATGTCAACTGAAAGGTAAAACCAGCATTTTTAACCAACAGCGTATTTTCAGGTTTGGGAATCAAAATAGATTTAGGTATTTAGTTTAGGCCCATAGGATATCTTATTGCCTATTACCTCCTTACCAATTATCTCATTGCTTATTTGAGGAAAATGGTGTGTAGCAGAAGCAAAATAATGCAAGAATATTTTAATTCTTTTAACATAATTTCTTAATAAATGCTGCATTACTTTCTTTTTTTTTTTCGTCTTAAAGATGGTTGGGATAGACTTATCACCCAAAACGTTTGAAAAGTCCACTTTGTTTTATAAGATCAAGCCCCATTTTCTCTAAAAAATGTAGCTGTAGGAAAAGTCTAATTTGAAGGAAAATATTTCTGAATTAAGAAATAAAATATTATTACAAATTTTCTCCTGCATATTTAACTCTTTCTAATATTGGAAAAAAATAATCATACAGTGTAAAATAATTCATATGTTCCATCAAACTTGTTGCTGAGAGCTAGGAGATCTCCATCCAAACATGTAAATGCAAATAACTTGGTGTGCTACGAAGTAAGAAAGTAGTAAACCATAATGTCTCCACATTGGTAATTAGGAAGCCATAAATTTAAAAAAAATGAGAGGTATTTCCTTCTCATACATGTACACACGTATGTGTGTGTCCATATAGATACAGATCCATTTCTACTGTGCTGGGGGAAAATCCCGCAGTACGCTGAAGTCTGCCTCCATAGGGGAGCTACAATGGTCTGTTTGCTGTAACAGATTTTGTTTATTGAGGAACCACAGAAATTCTTTTCTGGCTCTGAGAGTACTGTCTGGTTAGAATAAGCACAGTTTATATTGACATTGCTAAATTAATTTATTGAACTAGGGCCATGCATAACTGACCCTCAACCTCTCTTTGCCCCCCACCCCCCAGGATTAAACCAAAACCTAAATAACTACAAGTGCACAGCAAGAACAAGATGTACTTCAAAATAAAGCTAGATTCGCAAGCAACTATTTAAAATATTAGTCCTGACAAGAAATGACATGCAAATTCTCTCCCTTTCCTCACTTTTTTATTGTTCTTTCAGAGGAGTGAAGCAACCTGAGTCAAACACAGCATTTGTTTGGGATTAGGAAAGACCTTAGTTTAACTGAGAGCTTGGACAAATCTCAAGCACTGGACAGGTCACAGATTTGGTAGGATGTAACAAAAATCTGTATTTATCAGTCTGGCACCTTCTGGCTGAGACTTTTTTTTTTTTTTTTTAGAGCAATAAATGTAATCAACCTTACAGCGTGAATTCTGAGATTTCAAGGAATCCCATTATGATTTGATATGTGCCTCTAAAAGATACTGTATTTCCATCTTCCTAATAAGTTTATGTACCATTCTTTAGGCAACACACACATCACACAAATTGTTTAAATTGTTCTGCAAATTATTTAAGGAGTCATATATAGTAAAGGAGTAATATGCATCACATTAGTTTGTAGAAGGCAAGGCACATATAGGATAAATGAAACGCAGAAAAGTAAGCCTATTAGTACTGTACTTAGTAGTAATAACGCATTTAGAAGTACTTTAATTAATGATAGTCCTTAAATACTTGTCGTAACTGAAACAAAGGAACAGCTTATTAAGAGGTGCCAGTGTTTTTCACCCTAAGTAAATCCTCACATGATTATTTATGATATTTTAATGGTCTGTGAGGAGAAGTCACTGCATGTTGTTTTACTACACCCTTAATTTATTCACACCTTTCCACACATTATTTCAACAGCAATGCTGGTAGTGGTCCAGCCTGGAGAAAAGCAAACCTACTACAGCTGGCTTGCCAGAGCTGAGCACTGTACCAGCCACAGTAGGTAATGAATGACAGTCAAATATGAAATAGAGGCAGGCTGCACAAAACACCCTGAGGGCAATGGATCATACAAAAAAATTTTCTCTGTCTTCTTCCTTCAAAAACAATGCTTTTATTTTCTGTGCTGAAGTAATTAAGAAACATTTTTTACTAATAGCTTTTTCCATCTCTTTGTGACTGGTACTTGGCATAGTAAACTCCTCACAACACAAATTCCCTCGAGTCTCTCACGGTCCTATTTCCTAAACATGACTCTACAATCAAGTTAGCAACAAGCTTTCATTGCAGTTAAGTAGAGAATCTATTTTGATAAACTGAGTGTTGTGCATCAGTTTAATTTTCACACTGCATGACCAAATACTAATTTCCAACATATTACCTGCATGTTACATCATGCTTCCTCCATAGTGAAGTTTGCATTGATGTCTACACATTTGCATCTTTTATGAGCCAAGCTCTAGCACTACGTAGCAATTTAACCAGAAAATGCATAATTCAACAGCTCCCCAAACTTCCTTACTCAGAGCCACATTACATATGTTTCTGCTTCAATTCAACACCGAGAGGATCTCTGATAGACAAGGCTGTTACTCCTCCAAACTTACACATGCATACAGATCTTTTAGACATTTTCAGCACTCGCTTTCCCTCGGATGTTGGTATTTGGGTGATCTGTTCTTACCACCTACAGTTCTGAACTCCCAATCACTATTACACTGAATCAGTACTGAAACAATCTTCGCAGCAAGCTGGTTTTTCACCAGTACAAGAAACTGTATTATGTGAAAGTATCTACTCAAACAGTTTGGGTCTCCTGACAATGTACCCTCAACTCTGTTGCTGGATGGAAAGCTCAAAAATCAGGCTGCCATCACTGATGATGCACCTGGAAGAAAATGGTTAGTGCAGAGAACTAGCAGAGGAGAAGCAGGCAGCAGAGACAGCAAGCTCCTTTGAGTCCACGGCTGCTGGGACACATTTTTCCCCACCATGTTCCACCTCACATGCCATGTAGTGAGCGAACAAGAAAGGAAAGTATCCTCTGACTCTCTCCGAAAGGCATCAGTGTCAATTCCAGCTATCAGCACCATCTCTGCTTCTGGTTTCTACACTCCTGCTCTTTTCCCAAGTCTGTTGACTGGAGGTTTTGAGTTGGTTCGTGGACTTAAAGAAACAGTAGGTAATTGTCTAAGTTGAAAAGAGAAAATAGAAAACAAGGGAAACTCCCCTGAGTGTCAGTGAAAACTGGGAGGTGAGGGAAGTTACCTTCATTCTTTCAGATGCCCAGCTTATCAACGTGTCAGAGGTAGTGTGGTAATGAAACTCAAATTCCTGAAACAAGATCAGCAACTGGAATAAACATCAGCTCTAAGAAAATAGATCAATGCTCTCAGGATTTCCTCTATGTTTAACAGAATGGTCACAACTACTCTTCCACATGTGGCATTTCTACTTATTAAATACTGAGCAGAACAGTGTTCAGTGCATTCAATTCTGCCAAGCCACCCAGACAAAACTCAGACTATTTCTATGAGATCACAGGTCAAATCTATAATATTTTTCTCTTATTCTTTTCAGGAGACAGATTATATAAAATCCATCTATTCTGTTAGCACTGTCAGACCTCTGCAATACACAGTTGCTTTGATGTATGGTATTAGCTTTCCAGATGTTTTGATACCCTGTCATTCCAATAAGCTATTGAGATTGAAAAGTGAATTGAGAAGAGGAGAGGAAAATGCGTCAAGTCCTCTGACAGCCAAGAAGAATTTCAGAAATGCTTGATTCCCCCCTGAGGTATTACCAGATAAGCATGAGATCCATTCCCATTCAGCTGGCGCTTACTCTGTAATGCTGCTGGCTGTCACAGGAATGAAGATGTGCTACCTTCTTGAGAACAGCACAAGAAAATGTGATGACAAATCATAAAGGGACATCAAGAAAATCTGCATTAACCTCCATGACTGTAAAACTCCCTGCATCTGCAGATGGAGGTAAAACCCACAAGGTAGAGAAAAAAATTAGTTTAGACAGAACTACAGCAGCATGTAGCTCTTTCAAAGAGTTTCAGATCTGGGTATCTATGCTCAGTGATTACACCTAGTGGACTAGATGTCACTGGGAAATTTTGTTTCCTTGTGAACCTGTGATGTTTCATTTGGATGGTTTTCGTTCTTTGCTCATATGAAGTTGTGCAGGACTGTTCCACATAGATTGTCCTATTTAAAAAGAATGACCAAATAGATACTTTCAAAGCTCATTTGAAGATGGAAGCATCAATTGGTCTTGCAGCTATCAAACAAGGGTTTTGAGTGGGCAGATCCACATGCAAAACCACAGACAGAAGAAAACCCAATGGGCCTCTGAAAAGAGAGAGCTTTCCATCATGGCTCACTGAAGTCTCTTCAGTACCATCAGCAACCTAGCACAGAGTACCTCAAATTACCACTGCCTTCTGAAATGAGCAGTCCTTAAAGAACACACAAAATCATCAGATAATTCTTTTTCTGTTGTGATTTCTGGTTAATTTATGCCCTCAGGGTTTGGGCTCGAGCAGAAATCCATCATGAGAGAATAAAAGCACAACATTTTTTCCACCCACAAGGAAAAAACAGAATACTTTGCTTGATAATCCTCTTTTTACATTTTTTTTTATGCAAAAGGAGTAGAGGAACACAAGCAGCAATAGGCAATGTTCCCTAGATCCACTCTACACAGGATATCACAGAGGCATGTTTTGGTGTTTAACTACCCATTCTCCTTTTCAATTCCTCTAGGTACTCCACCTATGAACTTCCTTGTCCACATAGCTTTTCTATGCAACTCCTGCTAGGTGCACGCTGCAGGCCAGGATGTTACATCTATCCAAGTAATTGATATTTTGTACCATTTTGTTTCCATTTGTCCTCTTTCCTTATGTTGCCTCCAAGGTAATCCTCATTAGGCAGTCGTGCCTAGGTTGCCTCCCTCCTAAACCTGAGTGGAATATTAGCAATCTCCTTGCTGAGCTGCTGTAGGAAAAGGGTGGTGTGATCAGGAGTGGTTAGAGGGTTATGAGGGATGAAAATTAATTGCTAAAATTTTGAGATGCAGAATTGACTGAGATGAGGACTAGGGAAGAGGTATGGGAACCTCACTGAATGAGCTATCAGACTCTAGATAGTGCAGAAGCCCCCAAAATGCCACCTAGAGACACCTTATATGGCATTATTATGCAGGGTTTAAAACTACTTTGTTCTGTCAAAATGTGTTAGGCACATTTGAGCAGCTCTGTGCCACTGCTGCCATTTCTTTTCATGGAAATTCAGAGATTAATTGGTGCCAATACACAACAATAGGATACAGTAGAAAAAAAGCCATTCAGTTAATATACCTCTGATGAGACAAAGATCTTAAACTAAGCCTCCTGCACTTGGGCTAAAAAAAAACAAATAAATAAAAATCTTTACCTCAAGGACTAGATCTATCACTTACTGAAAGGCAGCTGTTGAAGAAACAGATGTTAATTCATAAAACTCTCCCTGTTATGAACTGGAAATGTACTTTCAACCTACCTAAAAAGAGACCTCTTGATCATTGGGCTTTTCTTTTTTTTATTTTAAAAAGCAGGAAACTGTACCTTTACTAGAATTCAAAGACTAGAAATTCTTTGAATAAAACAGGAAAATTAAAAGGTTTTGTCCTTTTTATGAGCATGTATCTGATACATTATAGTAAGAGTGTAAATTTGCTTTGATGTGTTTTTTGTAATTTTAAAATGGCAATTGCATAGCAAGATGAAATGGACTAGAATGTCAGATCTACCACTGCAAGATTCTCCTCTATCTTAATTCCATCAGATTTTCATTTTCCCTTTTCATTAAAGACTTAATGATATTTTTAAAATATTACATTCAATTTGAAGAATAATGAAAATGTGTTTGTTATTTTTGATTCCTCCCTAAAAAAAATTGGTCATTAATAGTAACATAATAAAACACCAGCTTTACAACATATTGCACATACAGAACTAAGCAGCTTTCCTATTAGGAATTCTGTTGCTCATTCCATTAGACAGAGTTTGTCTTTTGCTTGTAAAATTTTATCAGGATTTCCTTCTCTATAATATATAAAGAAATCAATTTCTAGGTTGCCTAGTATATCACCTGACAGATGCTATAAAATGTCATTGATCCCATGCTTATTATTTTTAGTAACAGTCCACTTAAGTGACTCCATTGTAAAAATTTAATTAGTTCTGGTTAATCCATTGATCTGAAATTCTTATGAATTACCACACCAAATATTTGACATCTTTGAGTTCTTCCACCTAAATATATTAATTCTTTTATCAGAAAGCTCAGTCTATCAGTAGCATCCAACCCTATTATTTTCCTAATATTTGGTTAAGGATATCTTACACACAGTACTTTTTGTGATCAGTGCTTTCTTCAGCCTGTAGTAAGTATCCCAAAACCAGAATAATTAGCAGCTTTTTCCTCACAGTTTATTGCAATTAAAACTTTGCATTTTATTCAGCTGGTGAGTTCTAAGGACTGATAATTTTAGAAATATAATTTGGTTAAGTCAATAGAGGTTTGTTTTTTTTTTTTTTTTCCACAATCAATTAATTGACCACATTGATTAATGACAAATGAAAAAACATGAGACTACTCAATCTCAAAACTAAATGATTCTATGATTCCAAATGCAGCAAGAAACCAGGTGTCATATTCAGAAATTGCACGCTGTGCTGAAATTCCATAACTACTGACTTTTTGTTGTTTCCCTGAAAATTACTCCGAAGAAATATTTTAAATTTAGAATTTAAAAACTGTAAAGCTTTCTGAAGAAAAGGAACATGCAAATAAATTTTTCAAATTATGTAAAAACTGTACACTATTTATATATGCACATTAGATGGCCAACAATTTCCATATGTAACAAACTACCTCACTCGTATTCACAGATTTTTCTTTTGCACAGAATCCTAAGGCTTGCCTGCTAAATATCTGGCTATGAATTTTATACTCCCATTAGAAAATCAAGTTAGATATAAGAAACATCTGAATATAAATTATTTGACTGAAATAGACATTTTCTTACATTTACTTTTTACAGTGAACTATTATTTTATACCTCTCTGTAAAAAAACCCTTCTAAAATAAAAGTGATTTTATGACATGTACTCTGATGTTGAGCACATGTTAAAGGCGATGTTATGATTTCACGAAATACAGGGTCACTGATAGAAAAACAAAGAACAACATTAATTCTACCTGTAACAGCAGGAAAAAAAAAAAAATGAGATGTAGAAAACCTGAGAACTGCTTCTGAAATAAAAGATCGAGCTCTTGGGGAAAATATAAGGCAGCAGTTACTTTGCTGAACAGTGCTGATAATACTCCCGTTCAAGCTACAGTATGTGACTTTCAAGTACTATCAAGCATCAGACTCCTACAGTTTAGAAAAAAAAAAAAAGTGTAGCTATCTTAATGGATTTTGATAAATCAGGAAGAACTACCTATAACAGGTTTATTATACTGTGCTAGGTTTTTATGTAATTGCCACTTTTTTCACTTTTTTCATAAAATTAAGAAATATTAAGGTTTACCTAAGACATTATTTCAATATTGCTACAAATACTATAACCTGCTGATACAGCGAGAAGTGTGACATAACATCATTCCCTGGTAGTTATTCACTTTCAATTTTACAATTGTTTCTAGCAAATTAGTGCATTTACTACACTTCCCACCACTCAAACATGAAATCAGTGCAAAAGCTGGTACACCATTAGGTCCCATCTGGAAACCCCATTTTGGGGCTCTTACGTGTGCAAATGCCTTAAGTCAGTCACACGTATTTCAAATTCATTTATACATGATCCTGATGCTTCACTCTTATTCAGCTATTTTGGCAATGAAACAAAAGTCATGCTGGGTTTTAATAATGCAAACCACTGCATTTCGGCATAAACAACGTACCTCCATTACTGCATTGAGGCGTGTTTTGAGATAATGTGGGAGTTCATTCAGAGAAAATAGGTGATGAAACTTCAGCCTAATTGAACATTATTTTTACATTCAAATTAATAGATCTTAAAAAAAAAAAAAAAGAAAAGAAAAAAGATGGCTAAAGCAAAATCTAAGGAAAAGACTGAAGGTAGAGATAGTACAAATACTTTAACTTCCCAGTAATGATATTTTTATGGTTCAGACTTTCATGATTCAGACTGTTTCCTGGGAAACACATTTGAAAAAATATTCAACAGCAATTAGGTCCACAGATTTATATATGTTTAGAAATTCCCTGTCAAGGAGGAAGATAAGTTATTTGGAGTACTGACAGGTTCTAGCAGACAGACAGAATGAGGACGGATAAAGGCATGAAAATTTGCTGAAGCCTTTCAAAATTAAGTAATTCCTCACACAGTAATGTTAAAGTCATACTGCTGTTAGTCTGCATTGTCAGCAAACACCTTAATGATTCAGAAGGTCACAGGCAAGCTACTTTAAGTGTAAAGGTGGGATTAAGCCTATTAAATTTATTTCCACTTTACTGACATAATTTTACATTTGAAAATAGGTACCACTTATTAACATTAAAAAAAAAAAGTCCCATTTCATGGGAAGCAAAAGGTTCTGCGGGTCAAAATCAGTACTAGTGTGGAAGCATATATGCACTAATAAATCTTGCAATGGAAAAAAATGAAACACTCTTCTGGCTGTTAATGTGAGAAGATACACATCTAAAAACAGGCTGACATGTTGTGTTTACAGCTCCATATGCTTAGATCCCTGTAGTGATCAGAGCTGTACATGCTGTGAGGCAGCAGTCAACCAAGGATATATCTGCATAGCTACTGCACGCATTGTCCTCTGATGCTGAGAAAAACATGGCTCAGCACTGGCCTCACCTATTTGCTTGATACTGGACACAACTACAAGGTCAACACAAAACATAAAGAAATGTGATGATGGGGGAGCAAATGTACAGAAAATTAAACTGTGCAACAACTGCAGTTAAGTCAAGTAACATCCTTTCAACTCAAGAACTTTTTAAGAAAGCAAAACCCAAAACAAGCAAAAAACACCCCCCGCCCCCCCCAAAAAAAGAGCAAAGAAACAAACAAACAAAAAACCAAAACAACAAAGCTATATATATATGCTGGAATAATTTAAAAATAATTTTTATTGGCTCAAAATCGGCAGAGATCATCAGATCTGAAAGACTCTCATGGGAGATTCAAACAGAAATCTATTGACGCTTTCAAAGATCTTAATATAAAGTTGTGTCAGGCACTGTAAAAGTTGTTTCCTTTCCAAAAGAAAAGAAAAACATTTGACTAACCGAGTTTCTATTGTGTTTATGAGACTTTCTTCACTATGTTTTCTCCTGGATTTCAAACTGTGATTTGGAAAGAAAGTGTGCATTAAAAAAAATGGGAAAAGAGCCTCCAAAGTAAGAGAGAAATTATCTTCTATTAGCTTTTATTTGGGATCATCGATACTGTTGGCAGAGACTGATTCAGGATATTTGCTTGGGGGAATGCTGCTTATCAAGACTCAAAAGGAGTTCCCCCTGCAAAATTGGGAAATACACTGTTTGCCAGTATAATTTTATTTTTCATTGATGTGATATGACTCTAGTAGTATGCTTCTTCAGTAGAAACAGACTTGTCCTTAACTGTCTTGCCTCATCTGCCAGAGGGAGTTCACCTTCCTCAATATAGATTTGCTTCTAGTAGCTAACTTGGTTTTGTTCCTCTTCTGTCTCATATTAACTGGTTTGATTCCCAATGTTGGTCATATAGAATGGGCATGACATTTTCATTCACATTTCTTCTGTTGGTCATTTGAATGCATGAAATAAATTTTCTAGTCCCATTGCAATAAGAATGTCAGTTTAGCTGAAAAATAACTTAGGAAGAAAATAAGAAACCTTTTGAATCATCATATTTCAAATTTTTTAAATAAAATTTATATTAATTTGAAGTGGGGTTGATTGAAATCACTAGTTGTGTGTATTATTTCATCACATAGTACTGATGCTACATTTTCAGAAGCTCCTTTGACAACCACATAATGTACAACGTTAACAGTAAAACCATCCACAGCAAAACAACCCAACCAAACAACAAACCCAAGAAGTAACCTATTTTTCCAAAAGGAAATCTTCTGAATAACCTAGAACAAATTAGTTTAAGAATTTTTCTGCAGATCTTCAAGATTTTGCTCAAATTCCTTTTAAAAAAAAAAATCAGTTGTGGGTTTTGGGTTTTTTTCTTTCCTTTTAACAGGACTCCTCACTTTACACTGCAAATCTCCACAGAAATTACCTGAGAGAAATTATGGGACGATACTGGCTTTGTGGATCTGAAGTCAAGAGATGAAAAAGCAATGTTGCAAGATGCACACATTTCTAATTTATTCAAGTTAAATGGCATCAAGTTTGCATAACTCCAGCAGGGCAGGAATAGTTCAATTCAACTATATTCTTTTAAATTTTTCTTTCCAGAAAATAATGCATTCTAAAAGATGGAAGGAGAATAATTACTGACATGATTGTAGAAAAAAGATGAGAAAATAAAAAGAAGTCAAAAGGAAAAAACCCCAAATCAACAAGATATAAAAAACAAACAAAGAAAATTTGACTCCTTTGAATGTAGTCAAGAAGAATAAAGAGAAGAGACAAAAAAGGCAGATATGGAGCTAAAACTACACAGGGCAAGAGCTAAGGCATCCAGCCAAGGAGTCTGGGCTTCTACTGGCTTTTACTCTGCACATTCAAATTTTCAGAGGTAGCCTTAGATAGCAAGCAATGGAGTAACTTTCTGTTCCACCAGAGACTACCTATAAGCCCTTTAGACAAACCACTTTATGGGTGTCCAACATACACAGGGGATAAGAGCATGTCCTAGCCTTCAGGATGTGCCATAAGATAAAAGAGTTTGCAAGCTGAGTCTTCAGATAACAGCAGTAGCAGTGGTCATCAAATAAATCCTGCAGGTAATATGTGGATATTAAAAGAAACTAAGCAATTAAGAATACAGGCTTGAATTCCTCTCTCCTGTGCCCAAGTCCTAAGTAATTACAATGGCAGCAAGAGCAGAACCATATCAAAGAGCTATGATGTGCTGTGATGCAAATAAAACAATTAGGAATCAAGGAATTAATAAAGACTTCATTTGTGTCAGATCTGAAATATCTAACCAATATAACTGGCTTTAATTTGACATTTCTTTCTAGGGCATATGACAGAAATTTAATTAAATCAATACATTTCTCCTCAATGTTAACTTTTTTTTTTCCATGTCTATACTTCTTGACCATTATTAAAGTCAGTAACTCAAGTCAAGTAAATGTGAAAACTTACAGGAAATGCCTATGATAAATAGCCAATTATGCAAAACAGATTTTTTTTTTTTTAATAGTAGTTTTATTTCAGAGGAGAAAACTTGAACAGCTCCAACTCCTAGACCTACACATTAAGAAGTAGGATATTAGGGAATAAATAATTATGGAAATAGTCTAGAAATGGATGACTAACTCATTGAAAGTTTTCTGAAAAATAAGTTTTATTTGCAAGGTTTACAGGTACAATTTGTGAAAATGAGTACAAGAAGATCAGAACTGCAAACGTTTTGATGGACATATTAGAAACTTTCTCTGAATTTTGGACAGGCAATTATAATCCTACATGACTGTGAAAGTGTTTCCTATACTGGAAAATGCCTCTTAAAACTTTTTTTTTTTTCTGATAAATACATCTGAAGAAAGAAACTCTTCAATTTACTACTGAGAGGACTAGTGTATATAGTTTCTCTGGACTCAATGAAAGCACACTTATGAGAGTAAACACTCAAATACCCACATCCATAATACTCACAGCAATGCACCATGATTCTCACTCTAAGGTCTTGCTCTGTATAAGCTGAGTCCCCAGAAAAGAAAAAAAGAAAGGGAACAACAGCTCTATTCTTTACTCAGAAAAGAAAGAAACAAGATGCGCTCATCACTGCTACACTATGGGAAAGTATAAAATCTCACTGGAAAGGGAAACTAAAGCTGGAGTATTAAACATTTACCTTCACAAGTACAAAACTCCTGCAAAAGCAGGAGGTTCCCTTCTGCCAGCAATAAAAACGGCCATAGAAAAGATCAGTGCTTTTATCAGACAGGCCGTTGGATTAAGTTCTTGTAAAACCCCTATATTCTTGAATTTGGGGATATTGCCTTTTTCTAAAAAAGTTCTCTCTAAATTCATTTGAATTCATCTGTAATCAGCTTCTAATAAAAATCTCCCACAGGTATTAGTCTATGCTTTAATGTGAAAAGGCTCAACCTACCTAATCCTTAGCAACCAGTTTACTCCGTGTATAAAGCAGCACTATTTCTAGCATCAAAACTGATTGCAGTGATCTGTGTCATTCCTGGTGAGAAGTTATAATTTTGTTTTGTCATCTGCAAAACACCTTTTTGCCAGCTTTGCATTTCCCAAGTGCAGCATAAAGAATGCTTTTTTTTCTGGATATTTCCACCCACCACTTTTGCCTAGAAATCACCTTTTTGTTTGGTTGGTTGGTTTTGGTTTGGTTTTGTTTTTGCATTTGCTATTGAATCCTAAATCATGCTAAAACAAATATAAAATGGATTCTTGAAAAAAAAAGAGTGTTCTACATTCTTCACTATTTAAAGAGATCACTTGAACCAAACCACCTCAATAAGAACAGGATTAAGAGAATAGCCAGGCTGAATTATGCTTTAAAGTTTAAAAGTAATTGCATTTACCTCCAGAGAGCATTTTGAGATAAATGGCTCCTATTAAAGTGATGATCTCATCAACACATGGCAGCTTTTCTCTTCTAGTACACTAAAGAAAATAGAATTATCCCACTGCTTGGAACCCATCTTATTTTCACATGCCTCACAAACTGAAAGAAATGAAGGCAGCATCATCAAGTCTCATCATATGAAGAACAGGTCAATTTCCTTTCATCCATACTCATAGAAGGGCAAAACTGTTAAAAGGATTCTAATTAATTCCTACAGAATCTCCCATTTCTCCTCAAGTGATGATCAAATGATTTGCCTTGTATTTTAGAAACACTCAAGGCATCTAGTCCTTCCCACCTCTCCTCTTGCATGGGCTTGCAGCATTAAGAGTAACAGCACAAACATTCCCTTCCCTGAAAATTGAAAGCACTTTGCCGTATTTTACAAGTGCTTTACAATAACATGTATGATATTAACAGTCACAAAATACACATCTTCTGCCTAACGTTGCAGTCAATTCACAGACTGACAGTCACAAGTATCCAAAGACAGAGTGAAGGGCCAGCTGCTGCAGGATTCAATAGCAATACCAGGGCCAAGGAATCTGCCTTACAGAGTTTTCTGCCTTATACAGTTGTGAAAATACTTTTCTCTGACAATTTAAAAATGGTAACAAAATATATTCTACATTACCCACCCTATCTTACTACCTAATCTTCTCACTAGCTCTTAAGCATCAAATTCCCATGCAAATTAAGCTTTGAATACAGCTCTTTCAGCATCACCTCATAAAGAGGTTAGTTTGAAGCAACCCTGAAAGTCATGTACAGGCAAAATTACTACTCAAAGGCACTGACCAAATAAAAGACCCTTTGACTTAGCTTTTGTTTTAAACTGGAACACAATCTTCCTCTTTCACAATTCAGCATAGAGGTAACACACAATGGAGGGACATCAACATAAAAACACTTATTGGAGATCATGAAGAATTTCTACATAGCAAGCAGGAAAAGCTTTACAAATACGTGTCCTTAAATTGGTCCAAAAGTTAATTCCCAGTTTAGTCACTGATTTATAATATACATGAGGCATTTAACCACTC
>JAAGNO010029449.1:26320-46045 GCA_033439905.1 Ceryle rudis
TTGAATACAGCTCTTTCAGCATCACCTCATAAAGAGGTTAGTTTGAAGCAACCCTGAAAGTCATGTACAGGCAAAATCACTACTCAAAGGCACTGACCAAATAAAGGACCCTTTGACTTAGCTTTTGTTTTAAACTGGAACACAATCTTCCTCTTTCACAATTCAGCATAGAGATAACACACAATGGAGGGACATCAACATAAAAATACTTATTGGAGATCATGAAGAATTTCTACATAGCAAGCAGGAAAAGCTTTACAAATAAGTGTCCTTAAATTGGTCCAAAAGTTAATTCCCAGTTTAGTCACTGATTTATAATATACATGAGGCATTTAACCACTCTACCCTGATAAAAAACTCCCTATCTTGTCTATTAGGAAGTTTCTTTATTAAATATTTTTAAAGTGTTCTGAACCCACTAGATGATGCTTCTGTGAACTGAATATATTACTGGGCAACACTGTGGGAAGAGAATCCTTGTCTTAATGATGACGTTGATGAATTATGTTATCAGTTAAGCAAAATGTAAAAAAAAAAAAATTACAGACCTGTCCCTCCCTCTGCATTTTTATATGCTTCACCAACACATACTAAATGGCATTAGCCTAACACCATAATGAGAAAAGACACTACTAATAACCTCTTCTTTCAAAAAGGTATCTAAGGATCAGGGGACTATGATAAGGAAGAAGCAATGTCAAATGCAGTGTTGACTCAGGTATGAGGCCATATTCCAAACTGGCCATCATTCTTTTCCCATTATTTTTCTATATTTTTAGCTCTTTCCTCTAAATCCTTTAAGATAACTTGGGTCTACAACAGGTCTAAATTGCAAAGTAGCAAGCTCATCTCAGAGGAAAAGAACAGGTAGCAATCAGTCCTACTGTCTAGTCATATATCCACAATAATTTACATTATTACATGCCAGCAACATAAGGTTAGAAAACCAGAAAGATCTCCAGCTATAAGCATTCAGATGAGAAAGGTATTGCTCCTCTCAATCATCCTTTTCCCAGAGATTTGTCTCTTAAGTTGAAGTCTGACAGTGGGTGCTTCAAGCAGAAAAGCAGCACTATGTTAGGTGGACAAGGTCCAATCACTTATGCTACTAAATAATAAATATCTTCTGTAGAGAGAAAGATATTTTTCCTGCTTTCTAAAACAGACAGGAGATCTATGGCATATAGATATGAAAAGCAATTCATTTAACTGTTATTTGTTGGGGTGTTTTGTATTGCTGTTTTCATTTCTCTTTAAAGCCACCAGCACATGGGAAAGGTTAGGGATTTTAGTTAGCATCTGGACAGTCAAAACATATTAGGAGTATATAGGAATTTGTATAATTTACTTGTAAATTTAATCATGCTTCGCACTGTATTTTTTTTTCCAGCATAAACTGGCCAAAACAATACTGGAATTGAAACAAAGCCCAGTTTTCCTGAAATAGGTGTTAAAAAGACATAAAGGCAGAAATAAAAACTGACAAGAGACTTACAAGCTACTTTATTATACTTTCTACAGGAAAAAAAAGAGGGTGAAAAGATTTCTCATGTAACATTATGGATGAATAAATGGCCTGCAACTGAATTCTTTCACTTAATTTTAACAGCTATCTAAAGAGAAGAATATATACCCCATAAACTCTGGAAAATGCCAAAACTAAGTAAAGAAGAACTGACCAAATAATGGCATACAATCTGGGAGAGGTTGAAACATAGGTGCTCTTTAAGAGAAACCTGGAAAACAATTTCTGAAAGGGTTTATATATGTTTACTAAAATGCTTTTAAGTGCAACTACAGGAAGACTAGAAAGATGAGATGAAAAGTAAAGGCAAGACCGAACATGTAAGGAACTAATTTCCTCTACTTTACACAACAAATACATAAGAAATGGCACTGATATTGCACTGTATACAGGCTGGCAGAAAACATTTACAGGTAAGCATCACAGGATCAAATTATCTTGATTATTGTTAATTCTGGCCCTTATCTCCAGTGGAGCTCCACTGAGATGATCACTTACTGCAGCTCTGTTAGAGCCTTTTGTTAGGAGGGTAGGCAGGCGCACAGTAACAAGCTTAGCACAGTCCGGTACATGCAATTTTCCAGTGCCATCAGAAGAAAAACCAGTCACTGATAGTGGGACCCACTCATGGAGTCTATCAGAGAGTGAGAAGGGTTTCTGGGATACTGAAGGTGATGCTGGAGGAGCATCTTCTGAGTAAACTGCCCTCTTCTAAAGATTATACTACAACATTGCTGAGAGTGACACATATCCAATCATTCTGCTAAGTGGAGCACAAGTAATCAGCTAATTACCTGCTTTACATAATGAGCAAGGGACGTGTCAGCAAGAGTGTTTTCACCTAAGGAAAACCAATAAAAAGAAAAAAATAACATTTCCTATAAGCATCACAGGGACTGTGTTCCCAGTTAGGTGACAAGGCACACCAAACTTCTGAGAGATGTGTCAAAACACTGAGTCAAGTAGAAAACAACACCTTCCTTCCCAGACTGGGAGAAGACAGCAGTGCTAAGATCAGAGCAGCACCTGTGCTGCACTGCTCAGATAGGTAGCTGACCCAGCCCTGGAGACCTGGGGGCACTCGGGAAGGTACCTGCAGCACAAAACTAAAGGACTACTGAAAGTAAGTGGTGGCTTTGATGCCAAAGAAGTTGGCACAAAAAACACTGACCTGAAAGAATGAAAGCCTTAATATAACCAACCAAACACATGTTTGGTATTACAATAAGGCATCTCACAACATCTGCCGACTCTAATTTTAGTTTATAAAATCAAAATGACAATTTTCTTTAATATTTTCAAGAACTCTTTATTAAAATTAGTTCTTTTTCAAATGGATGAAATATCATGTCATTTTGCAAACTCCTGTAAAAAAAAATAAATCATAGAATGCCATTATAGCACACCAGACTTCTTGGAAAACAGGATTTCCCCTTGGAGGGCCTTAAGTGTTAACAGAAATTAGCAACATCATTAAAAAAACCTAGTAAAATTAATATCGGCTAGGATCCCAAAGCTTATTACAATTCTGAATTATAGCCAAATCTTAAGTTATTTCAGTAATATCAGGACAGTCAGAAAAATGCCCCAGAGCCAAGCACTGATGGAGAGACCTCACTGCCAGTAACAATCAAAACTACTGAATATTGATGCTTCTCTGGTTGTCTGTGAACACTGCAACTTCAGAGCCATGACAGCATTGATAATGGACTAATCAATAAAACATATCTGACTGCAATTGCTCCTGATAAAATTAATCAGTCATTAACACCCTATTTCTTTGGCAAAATTTATCTAGTTTGATGGATAGTAAATGTGACCATTACTGGCAAGAACAGCTTCGCAGTTATGCTGCCGCATATATTTTATGTATTTTATATCTGTTAGCACTCAATCATAAAATAGAAGTGTCTTCTGTGTTCCTTGATGCCCTTCAAAAATTACTTTCACCATTTGAAACATTTTATTTTTCTCCTGTAGAAGAAAAGAGCAGTGGAGAAAAGTAATGAGGGACTATAGTGAATTCCATTCTACAAGCCTAAATTTTGAAGAATAATATGTTGTTTCTGTTTCACGATTGAACATCTGTTTGTAAATGGAATTTAGGCTTGCACACTGAAAATTGGATTATTTCATATCTTTACAAAATCGTGTTCTCCACTGGTATTTGAACCAGAAATATATATAGAATATGATGTCTGACATTTTAATTAAAACCTATTAATAAGTCTATAGCACATAATAAAGTACAAATCATCTCCCTAATTTCAACCTGTGTTGCAACTTTGTCATGAATTCAGATAACCATGGATAAAAATCTTTCACAACTTAGAGCATGAGCTGAGCAAGAAATTCTGGGGCTGACACCTAATTAAGATATACTTCCCCTGATGAAGAAAGTTCATCATCTATTACTGTGTGTTACAGTGGTTCAGGGCTATATTTAAAAGGCCATTAAGAATGTACCTGAAGGCAAAGTTAATCTTTATACTTGACAGATAATAGCAGCTTTTTTTGCAGTAAGTAGCAAAGTGAATATTTTATTTCTTTATGATCTAATGACCATTCTGTTTAATCTTAATGGAGTAAAGATGAACAAGAAAATATGCTTAGGGGATATATACTAATACATCAATTTTGGAGAGTGGGAAAGTACTTCAAAAAAGCAGCAGTAATCTATTGTAAATGAAGATCTCAATAAGCACTCCTAGCCACTGGGAGAGCTAAAAAAGATGCATTAAAAATCTATTCAGATTCTGTTCATTATAGATATGTTCTTCTCAGCTCTTAAGTAATGCAGCAATCGTGTAATTAACTTTTGAAAAGGGAAACATTTAAAACAACTTTCCTTAAGATCGTTGCAGAAGGCTGAGGCTGAGTGGCTTCTGAAGGTATGCAAAAGTATAAACACAATTCCAGAAGAAAAAAAAAAAGGACACTATTTTTTGATCAAAGGAATAAGATAAGTAAAGAAAAATAAATAAACTCCGTTCCTGATTAACTACAACCACACAATTTATCCTGTATAAAAGCAAGCATGTGTTTCCCCTGGAATTTCACTCTGCAATGCAGATCTGAATTTTATGTAGGAAGGTTTTGTCTTTTTAATATTTTTGATTTTGATTTAGAGCTTTGTCCTGTGGGGTGACATGAGATGACACACCCTAATAATTGGTATGCCCCAAACTACACATTAACTTCAAGCGGAAAGTTTATAGAATTTTCCTAGTGAAATCACTGGGATTACAACCAACTAATGTGAAGTCGCATCAAAGTAATGAGGTACCTTTCAACAGAATCTAATGAGCGTATATACTGCACACAGTAATTTCAAGAAAAGATGTCTCTGTTCAGTAACTCCTAGGACACAGAACACTCTAAATTCTTATCTTCTCATAGATATGCCCTTGTAACTTTGAACATGTCTACAAAAGCCTCAATGAACGACAGAGAACAGATCACCTGTGAGGACTGATACTGTGCCCTAGCATCCTTTTGTGCAGTTTTCTTCCTTTGTTTAGCTTGCTTTCAGCACATTAGAACAATACTTAGCTAAAACGCAAGAAAGACACCTCTCTGGAACAACAGTTTACACCCGGGGAGTTAATGTAGCATAACTATTATCTATTAAACCGTTCCTTACATCCAAAAGCTGCCCCAGGCAGATGAGTCCCAAGTGTGCAAAGATTCACCAACTTTCACACAGGTAGGCTTCTGACGGAATTAAAAAAAATGAATATCGTTGATATTATATGAATAATCAAAGACTAACTTGCCTTTCACATTCTTAACATTGCTGAACTAATGTAAAATTCAGCATAAACAGCATATTCGCCTACAGACGCTCAAGTGTGCACACACAATATAAAGGCAGTAACCTGTAACAATTACAACTTCAAAAGGATGCCCAGAAAACCTCAGGTTTTGGGGTTTCTGAGCACACTGCATTGCTTGTGTCTGATCAAAACCATTCTGAGCATCAAACACAGCTGTGGAGCAACACCACTGCCAGTGGCAGCAAAAGTGCAGAAGCTGTGTTTATGGCAGAGCTATGTAAAACCAGGTGGGATACAGGGCTGACAGCAGCAACAGACTGACAAACGCACATCAGATATTGATGCAGTGAAACAGGGTCTTCTATACTGTAAGTTATGTGAATTAAATCAATTAAACATGCCATATAACTACTGGTAGATGAGAGTCTAGCATTTAACATTTCTGCAGTAAGAGTGAAGTTTGTCTGTGCTTTCCTGATCTCTTCCTCTTTCATCTATGAGCATATATGAAAAGGACACACCAAAAGAGACTGAGGGAGAAAAACTACAGCAGAATTGCACATATGCATGAATTCTACATGATCTTTTGTGTTTTAGGCATCTACTTTGGCTATTTCTTTGCCTATATAACTCAAACTTTTTTTTTTTTTTTGGCTGACATATCAAATTTTAAACCTTAATTTTAAGTAGTGATTATTAACGTGAATTTATATGGGAAGTAGAAAATTTGCATTTTTGTTTACAAAATGAAAAGAAAAAGCTTCTGTACTACATTTCTAAGGTCTGTGAGTGGGATTCAAACTCCTATACTTAAAAAGAAATTGTACATTTTCAATTTGCAATCAACACAAGCTGTTTCATGTTCATTACAGCATATACTCTTGTCGTATAGTTTAAATAACCAAGACATTTCATTTACTTGCAGTATTGTAGCCTTTTTAAGCCAGGGAAAAATGGAGAGATAGCAACACACCTTGGCTGCAAATTATTTTTAAGACTTTTGGATGCCTTTCTTAATCTAAATATTGGGGGGTTGCACACATCTCATGTTTTAAGAAAACAGAATGTTACTATTCCATGGCTGTATGTTAGTCAATGAAGACAACCCCCCTTGATAAAACATCTCAGGAAGAAAAGCTAGTGATGCTCAAGCAGATTTAATACAGTGGATGTATCTCTTGTTGCATACATATGACTAGCTACAGACTTTTGATGTAGTTTACATGGATAAGAAAATTATTATCAACAGCCTTCTCATATGTCTAAACGCTGAACTGTATATTATATGGCCATATGTCTTTGTATATTATACACATTGTTATACACACACATATTCCCTTTTGTATAGATTGCTTTAAAACTAATGAAGACAAAGATCTTTTTATTCCTTTTTTTTTTTTAAATTAATTTTAAAACGACAAAAGTCACATAGTGAAGTTTTCAGCAGAATGCACTACATGCACTTATGGAAAGCTGCTTTTAGAGGTTCATTTTCAGCTGTAAGAGGAATGTAAGTAAAAAAAAGTCATACATGTAACAAACTATAAGTTCTGAAAATTGTTGTGAGAAACTGAGAATGGAATAACAGCGATGACTCAGTTGGGTATCTGAACTGACCTAATTGGTCTGGAAGAGCACTAAAAGCAAATGCTGCATTTTGAGGTTTTGGAGCACGAATGCAGGGAGAAAACAAGAAAAATCTCACTGAAATGAGTCTGTAGATATTGATGAGTATTGTATTGGTTTCATATATGACTAGATAAATTTACAAAATTTTAGCTAGAAAGTACATTGTTTGTGGCAGTGTCTTCAACCTCCTGCACTGCCCCAGTGCAGCTTTGTCCTCTTAGCAACTTGAACATAAACAAGAACCCACCATTTCATAGATCCCATGTGGTGCTATTCTGAGTGTTCTGATGGGATTTAGGTGCAAATAAGCATTTGATATAATTATTGAATCAGAGTTCTGATCTAAGGTTCCTAGACAAGCAAAAAAAACTAAAAATCTAATTCCAGAATGATGAACTTGACATTGTGGATTTTTTCTTTATTTTTTAAGTTGAAAAATTATCTGAATAATTAAGCATTTGCAAGTCAAATGAACTAGTAGGACTCTTCAGCTTCAACTGTTAGATCGTGCTGTTCCTTTGAACAATATTTACAATGCAACAAGAGAGAAAATGGGAAGATCCTGTGGTTCCTGACAAATGCTGCTAATGAGAGTTCAGGCATTTCTTTAGTATTTGTAGAACCTCCTTAATAAGCAGCTGAATGCCACTGGCTATGCAGCCAGTCCATTTTAATCACAGGTTAAGCCACTGTAGATAAAAGCATTTAGAGAGAAGCAAATTCTACCCTAATTTAAGTTTTAGTGGTACTCTGACCCTTAAAACCAGACTTTGCTAAAGCCAACAGCAATTTAGGCAATGTCTCCCAGGGGAGGAGGAGCCTAAGCATCTGCCCAGCATGCCTGTCAAACAATTTGACATTACTGATGTTAGCTCTTCTACAGTTCATGTTACTTAACATTCTGCTTGTGTTGCTGTAAGACAGTTCCTGAGTGCCTTAGAGTCACTCCTCAAATGCATCTGTTGTGCCTTGTTAGGATTTAGAGCTGCCATTCCAAACCAGAGCATTTGCAAGCAATAAATCCAGATTAGACTGATTTCTCTGAGCAAAGTTTGGTGGTAGGAGTGCTGAGCTTCTGCTATCAGATGAAGTTTGTCCCTTAGTATTAGCAGCACAAGAAGAATCTATGCATTTGAAATGTCCATGTTTTAAAAGCACTACAGTGGTGGACTGAAAAAAAATAATTTGGAAGCCATTTCATCACATCTTTCCACTGGATGAATCTGCTACAGGATAGTAATAATCTTGTGACAGCAGAAGAGTATGATAAAATTTAACTGCTGGAAATGAAAAGGTAAGGCATTTTAAGAGATTTTTAGATTAGCAAGTAATGTCTAGCAATCCAATGATATTGTCTCAAACACACAACATTTCCTAGTGACTTTTATGTCTGTGCACTGGAGAGCTAAAATTATTGCATACCATCCAAGTGAATGAATCTACCAGAGGCAGAGGCAATTGTTTCCCTCCTCTAGCACTGCTTTACTGCAATCCAGGCAGTAATCAAAGACGCAGACAAAATCTTTATAAGCTTTGATGAACCTCTCAACTATTATAGACATTAAAAAAGGGTAGGAATTTTTGTTGGTCCCGTTTCTGCAAGATTTAGCATCAGAATTCACTGAAGAAAGACCAGTCTTTGAGTTAAACCCGATTTTTGTTCTTGAAGGGTCTGTCTTCTGCAAAAAGAATTCTACCTTGTTTGAAGGACATTTTTTTATTCAAAAGGAACCTGATTATTGGATGTTACTGAAAAGTTGTATTTCTTCCTGTGATAATTGGAAGAAAAGCAGCAAAGCAAATTAAGGTAAATGAAAGGGAAACTAACTGATAAAACCTTAACTCACTGTTTAGTTATGCAAATTGTTTCATATCAATAACTGAGTAATTATTCAGAGGGCAAAACTTCAAAGACTCCCATACAAGTTAGAAGTGTGAAACATCTGGAATTCATTAAGCAAGATGAGAGCTTGCAACCTAGAGTTTTAAAACTCAGGCTGTATTATTTACTATCACATAGTATCTGCCAATAAAAGCACAAAATAAAAAACCACCAAAACTAAACTTTTCCCATATCATCCCTACTTGCCCATTACAAGAAAAATCAGCAATCCTCAGCTGACAAGGTATGAGGGAAGATGGGAGATTGTCAGTAACATCTCAGAAAAGGGGCTCAAAAGGAAGGTCTTGGCCAACAACCTCCTGCAGCTTCTCCCAGCAGAGAGAACAGCCATTGATTTTTGGGAGTGCTGAGAAGGCTGCCAGTGTCCCTGGCACTGACAGAATATCAGTCCATAAAATTGCCTTTCAGAATGGAAATGACAGACTGGAGGCCTCTTAAACCAGAGGATAATTCCACATTTCTGAGCAGACTGGTGATTGGTTCACGGACAGAGCACAGGCCAGGTGTTCAACATGGGGAGGGAGAAGAGCTTGTGATGCTACCTTTGCATGACATAGCTGTGTGCAGTGTGCCCAAGTCAACACCCAGTTATACTGTATGAAAACAATGTCCTAACAGGAGTCTTCTCAATGCTGACAATTTCCAAAAACATTTTCTAATTTTAAGTCAGACCAAGCCCAAAATCTACTGAAAATTTCTCTGGGTTTTGCAGAGAAACTTTAAGGACTTTTGGACTGTTTGTAAGAACAGTACTTTTCATATTCGACTTCCTGGCTATACTTTCCTAAGTGTTCCTGTCTTTTCACAGAGAGAGGTTCGTGCCTTTGAAAAAAACTGGATGGAAAAACTGAAGGTTTGATTAAGCAAATGTACACATCCCAGTTGGCCAATTTCTCCTACTTTCCACAAGTAACAATAGTAACAGAAATATCGACCGTAAAACACATCAATCTAAGATCTTGTATATATTTTAATCTCCACCATATTAAACAACTTCTGCAGCAGTCACTGCTTTCAAGTGCAAAGTAGGCTTATTCTCAAATGTTGCTAGGGGTATCACGATCTCTGAAGTTTAAGTGTTCAGGGAGAATTTTTAGCTGCTCTATCAAGCACAAGTGCACCTCAGTTGAACCTCCCTGGTTGGTTAGCTAGTTTTAACTTCTCTAAGTACACAATAAGAGACAGTTCAAAAAGCAGATTTTTGACCCTGTTTCAGTAAACACGATAATAATTTGCCTAGCACTATAACAAAAAGTAATCAATATAAGGCAGATTTCTCTTTGTAATTCATGTGATTTACCAGCTTCAGTCAGAAAAATCCAATGACCACATTTTTATGTGGAAGAACAGTGCTGTGCTACAAAACAGGTAATGAAATGGTAACTATTCAACTGAAATACCAAAATTATATTTCTCAAAGAAATAAATTAATCAGGATCAATCCAACAGTGAAATTACTCTAATCTTGACTCCCGTATAGATATAGTAAAAAAAACAAAACAAACAAAAAAACCCCAACAACAACAACAAAAATCAAAACAAAACACCATCAAAAAAAAAGCACCAGAACTGTTTTATAAAAATACACATTTAGACAGAGCCCTAACAATGACATATTTCACTCTGTAGAAAGTGTTGGTTATTTCAGGTTTCATCTTCAATTAATAAACTGTCTTCACATAACTTAAATTATCAAGTGTCAAAAAATTTACACGCACCTTACTGGAAAGCAGAACTTGCTCTTCCGAAAGGTCTGGAGGTATAGTCAGAGCTAATCTGAGGCCACTGAAGACAATGGAATGTCATCCCACTTACTGACATTTCAGAGAGCATTAAACCAATTCAAATCTGTAAGTACATCATCTCTGTGTCCATAGGGGATAAGCAGAGAGTATAAACTGCATTTCCTGAAGACAGCAACAAGGTACAGAACATTACTTATCCTGGCTTTAAAAAAACTGTTTGCAAAGTGACTTAGGATTTATCCTAAAATAATTAGTCAAAACCAAATGAGTTCTCTTACTGTGTGAGATATTTACATCAAAGAGGAATGACTATATCTATTTCAATCCTGTTTCATCTGCCTAGAATTTGACCTTTAGCATCACACTTAATTCTTTTTGATTCATGTTTTAACCATCTTGTTTGTTTAAACAGAGTAGTCACAATACGGATGAAGAACTCCCCTTTCAAATTCTGTATTTGTTTTTGTCCAGGCATTTATCAAATAACAGGTTCTAGACAAATCAGCCTTTCTGAAAACAAAGTGAAAGATGGAATTATATTTCAGAGATACTTGAGGTCAGTGAACACTCTGCTGCTCACGTAATTCCTTCTCCATCCTTTGTTCATTTATAACGCCTGAAGTATAATGCATGAATTATCCTATTGTATATCCTATTGTACTCATCAACCACTTGACAGACTGTTTTAGTAAAACTCTTAGGTGCTGTGGCTTTCCGTCCAAGCTGTCAGGAAAATTTTAACAAAAAGGCTGATTAGTTCCTTTAAGTTCTCCCAGATAAACAAACTACAAAGCAAGCTTACAGTACCCAAGACCATCCATGCAAGAATATCACGCAGGCTCTTTACAGTAACACCACAAATCAGAGCATTCGAAGGTGCTCAGGCAAGAAGAAAAGCTGATGATGATTCAGCAGTCTGTCAAATGGGGAGCAGTAATGTTCACGCTTGAGAATATTTAGTTAATGACACATAATTGTTAGGACTTTTCTTAACAAAGCTCTGTTAAAGAAAGCCTGTTTTTCCTTTGTTTCGTATATGGATGGCAATTTTTTAGTAATAATTCACAAAAATCATTAGTTAGCTTTTTTTTCTTAATAAAACCTTAGATAATGTGAATGATGCAGGTTACATAAATATGTGGCTATGTATTCACCTAAGAAACTGAACACAAAACACAGAAAACACACAGCAGATTTCCAAACCCATGTCTGGCCTTGTTAGAAGTGCATTACTGGCCGTGGGCACACTGCAAGCGAGGGCTACGGCCCCAGCCCTGCGCTGCTGCATAGAGGGCTGGGGCCAGGCACCAGAATTAAACACCAAAAAATGCCCTTCTTGTGTTTTCAAAAACCCCAAAAGCAGCTTGGGATGGTGATTTTAAAGAACTGTATCCTCCCACCACCCCACAGCAGAAGGCTGGGAGGATGACAAATAGGGGAAATAAAAGTAGACTACGAGGAAAAGGGAGGAATGGATCCTGAGGTAGACTGGGAAGTGTGGTGAAGGAAATAATGTTACTAAATTTCAAGGCAGGCAGGCAGGGATGTTGAAAGGGAGACATGCAATTTAAAAAACAAACAAACAAAAAACAAACAACAACAAAAAAACCCAACCCAAAACAAAACAAAACAAAAAAACAACCCTTGAATAAAATGCCAGCATATTAGTTCCTGGCACTTCTTTGTTGCAGAACTTCAGCATTTCTCAAAAATATTAACACAGCTTAAACACATGATAAAAAAAGAAACAAAAAGTCAAACCCAGTAAGAATGTTGGGGCATTTGTTGATACCCTGCATTGTTCTAGCTAACAGCAAGTTAGAACATCAGTTTATTGCTTGGATTAAACTGAACCAGGAGAATTAGGGGAATTACTGAAGGTTTGATGCAGTCAGACAGGCCTGATGGTGAAATGAACTGAGACATTCATTAAACTCTTGTGCAATTTCAGCAGCCCCTGAAACTGTAGCCAGTTAGTTATTTTATGTAATCTAAAAGTCACAATCACCTCTGATTTGAATTCAGCATAAAATATCGATCTCCTTTTGCAAATACATGGCACATAATGACAAAGAACCAGAATCTGCAAAGCAGAAAGAGTCATGATTTTCCTTTTTTTCCACATTCCCTTCAAATTCACTGCCTCTTCCACCAGTGCTTGGTACAACCTTTCACAACTGCACCTCTACTTGAGCTTCATTCCATACTCTCCCCATGACCCTTCTGCTTCTGGACCAGATCTCATCTTCATGTAGTTGTAATTCAGCTCTAATTCAGAACCCTTATTTATAAAACATTTGTGAAGACTGCGCAAAGAAATTACCTCTTTTTTTTAGCTCATTTCCTTTATTTCATGTAGACCAAGTAAGCAACAAAAATGATAAAGTAGATGTGGTATATGGAATACTCTGCTATAATTCTAATCCATCTGGGTTTAGACAGTATTGCTAGGATAAACCCAGCCATTTCTCAGTAAAGACACAAAGGCAAGTGAGTCAGATCAAGGCCTGCTTTCTATTCCCAGGTACATCAAAGGTTTATCAGAGGATAAAACGAATAATGTACCCTTCATCACATCTCTCTCCTATATTCAATGTGTTTTCCCTTTCATATTCGTTATATATCCCTTGAATATATTAAATTTTAAGCTGTTATTTTCTTTTTCTTGATTTTGGGAGTTTAACGCACACAATAGCTGTTCTTGCACCATTATTAAATACACTTAAGCATCACAAAACAGCAAATGAAATTTTGTATGTAAAGTCTTTCACTATACAAGATTCCTTGCGGGCAATACAGTCTTTTGAGGTTGTTCTACACTGTCTATATAAATATAATTAAATATTTTTTTCTGTATCTCTCTATATAACTCTCAATATAATCTAAGTGCAATACAGGAGCCCTCAAAATACTGTCTCTTTAACACACAGCAGGTACCAAAACTGAATAGTGTTAATCGACACTGTTATCTTAAATACTGCTTTTAGCTTTGATGACGTCATATTCAAAAGTACAGGAAACATTTTTGGGCCAAAACAAGCTCTTTGGCTCCCATTTTACTATCCCTTGCAGTGTGTTCCTGCTAGTCCACCTCATTATTCTGCCTTGGACTAGGCTTCCTCCTCACTTTTATCACTTTATGTTTGGGGGGAAAGTCAGGAAAGTGGATTCAGGAAGAGTCTCCAATAAACCAGATCTGTCTTTAATTTTTCTGCCTTTAACTTTTCTTACCAAATTCTGTTTCCCTTCTGCTCCTGCTTTGTCTGTACAAGGTGACAAACTGTTGGGGGCAATTATTCCCATGTGGAACAATCATAACTATATACACACCTACCCACACACATACATCTATATCATATCATATGTACAGCTCTATTATATGTAATAATATTTACCATCTTCGTCTTATAACTGAGCTCAGTTTCCAGTGAGTTCTTACATTTCATGGAGGTCAACATCCAAATAATAATGATCACCATGTCCTGATACATTTTATTCGGTTGCTTCTTACTTGATGTAACAAAATGTTCATCTATAAAGTATTTGAAAGACTGATTTCTGTGCAGCTGAATCAATGCCCTATAAGATGATACACTGTAAAGGCTCTTTTGCCCATAAATTATCATCCTGACTCAGCAAATATTATTATTACAGGTGTGTAAAGCTTTCCTGCTCAGTAACAAAAGCACCTCACTCTCCTGTTAAGTGAACTTCTGACTTGAATGAATCTGCAGAAAATTGCAAATAAGGTGCTTACCAGAAAAAACAAAACCAGAAACAAGAAAATAACCCAAAACTGTAATATACTGTAAACTAAAGCTCTCAGCTCCAAAACGGAATAAGGCATACTGCTTGTCATCTTCATGGCATTTCTTTGACACACTCTAAGTTTCTTCATGATTAATCTTGGAAAGATTAATTTTAGTTTTCTATCCCTGATTTTCTAAGTTGAGGATGCTGCAACTCACTTGTCCTTTCAGACAAAAACTTTTGCCAGAGTAAGAATGAGTCTAGAAAGTCAGGTAGATCTCCTGATCTGTTTAACTGAAAATTAGCCAGTGAAATGACATTCACAGACATTTTCAATGACAAACCATTCACAGGCCAAGATAAGATGCTTTTTCTAGAGTATGAAATGACACCTACTTGTTGTCGAATTTCTTCTTCCATCTTCACTGGGGACCCCAACTCTGCAACTTGTTTGACACCCTCGCTAGCATATCCTCCATACTCCCAAAGGATGTAGTTCTTTGAGTGAGAACTACCAATGATTGCAGACCAATGGTTGGTGCGTCCTTTCAGGGGGAAGAAAAAAACCAAAACAAAACAATGAACCATCAAGACAGCCTCAAAGCATAATTCCTAATTTTTTATTAAAGTAGAAGGTTTTAAGTACCCAGTCTTCACCAGTACCAAGCTTTTGCAAATGTTGCATGCTGTCAGTTCTCACTACATCAATACACTATCTTTACAGTAATAAGAACAAGCCAGTGAACTACAGAACTATAGCATAACCTGTCAGTAATAATTGGATATAACAACACAGGCAGAAATGGTGAGAATGATTGCATGTCGGCTAATCAAGCAGCCCCCCCAAATAGTACATTTTTGTTTCACTGAAGCTGTGACCTCTTCAGGAAGTCTAACAATGCTTTAGTTCTCTATTTCCGTGTAAAATACATTTGACGATGAAACCTGCAAGGAAAGACTTCAGAGTTCCCTTAAAGATTTAAGGCCAAGTGATTTCTGTACTGAAAGATAAGAATATCTAACAGTACACTAGATTTGTGTTTGAGTGGCAACAGCAGATTACCAGCAAAAAAGTTACAGATTTTCATTTATATCTTTGTGCTCAAACCTTATCAGGCACTGTGCTAAAACGGCCTTACAGCTAGAAACCTCCCCTTCCAGTTTCCATGTCTTCTTCCCCTACCTTCACCCCATTAGTAGGGATTCCCTTTAATTTAGGAAGGCAGCCAAGAAGTACATTTTATTGCTTCTATATTCAGTGAGTTTGCTTGCTCAAATTTCTCACAGTGTAGGAGTTGTAGAGCTAGCAAAAGGATTCTTATTCTTGTTTCATGTCTTGTTGAACAAGAAAAAGAAAAATAATGTTTAAAGAGAAAGTGTTAGAGAAGTCTGGTGGAACTGAATAGAGAATGAAGCAGAAATAAGGAGTCACAGAAGTCCCGCAGTACTGGAAATAAAAATGAATTCACTTAAGTGTCAAATAACACTCTGCAAAGATACAGGTTTAAAGGAAAAGGATGAGAAAATGAACTGCTCACAGAAGCAGGCAGTCTGGTAATAGTGCAAAAACTGTAGAAGATGAGGGAGACAGAATGATGGAATGAGACAATATTTAACATTTTTCTTTGCAATGCAAAAGGTAGAGAGTAGCAGTAAAAAAAGCTGAAAACTAGAATAAATGAATAAAAAATGAATAAAGAAGTAAACAAAAGGAACGCAAATTTAAGATGCGAGAGGTGGGACAATGAAATTGAAAAAGACAGTGTAGAGAATTGAATAGATAAAGTCAGATGCGGGAATCTAATCGCAGGAGAACAGAAAATAGATTAGAAATGAAAAAAATGAACTTCAATTGTAGGGGAAGAAAAGCTAGAAAAGTGTAGCAAACAGAATAGATAGATGAGGAAGATGGCCTACCAACACGGCAAACAAAGCCTGCATGGATCCCCTAGTGCTAAACCTGGACCAAAATATACCTACTGAGCTCTGAATAATAGTATGCTTGATGCTTTCAGGGTCCATTAAAGCTGATCGGTAATTGAGCCCCAAATGGAGAAAAAACAACACTAAACTTCCTTCCCACCCAGGTAATAGCTGAAGAGAGTACAGTGGTGGCTTCTTGATCTAAGATCTAGTAATTGTTCCTTAAATACACCCTGGCACCTTGTCAAACTGCAGAGAGATACTGTCATTCTGCTCCAGCAATGGGAGCACCAGTTTTGCCCATTCTTTCTTCCTAGGACACAGGTCTAACTATCTCACAAGTCATAGGCAGCAGCTTTTGAAACACAGGAAGTGACACTGAAATGCATTGCAAAAGAGGGTTCCATACAGTCTGCACAAGAAAAAAATGTATAACTAGAGAGAGGAACCAGAATGCTTTTAAGTGTTTAGTAAAATGGATAAAGAATTGTTCCACGTGCTCCAAAGCTTCTTGCACTCCCTGTCCATAACAGATTAAGAACGTCTGATGTCTTTGCAACCGGAGCCCATCCTCTTCCGCTAAACACCTCTCCCTCTAAAGACACTGGCTCCGTGTTACAAGACATCTGTAAATACAAATCTTTCTGATTGGCAAAAATGTTATAGAAAATTTGATAGTCCTCTTTAGGCCAGATTTAATAACAAATTTAATACTTGGTTTCCACAACTCCTATTATCGGAAGTTGTGATTATGCACCCATATGCTTAATGCATTCACTGACTCGGATTTAGAAGAAAAGGTCATTTATCCCCAACATTATGTTAAGTCACACTCATTTCATAGTATTCAATCATTTTCTCATGCTCTATTTCTAACCACCAGCTGAATCCATACAAATAATGCATATGAAGTGTAACAGTAGATATAGAAATCATGCAATAGCCTAAAAGAGCATTTCTGCAGTACTGGCTTTGGCTTATTTTATCTCACGTGTATTATGCTGACAAGTAAGAAGAGAATAATACTGCATTCAACTTAAAATGCATAAAAGACTCAAGGTAAGTAATACTGCTTAGACTGTTAAAATGGTGAGCTAACTGACACACAAAACATTTGAGATATATGATGATATTCTGACACCATGACAATAATAAATAAAAAAGTATCAACATATAAAGTCTATATAATAAACATCAGCCACAGACAACGTAACAAAATTTAAAGACTGGTAAATGTGATTCACAGTCTCAAATAATTTCCTAGCCTTTGCCACAGACTGTGGCACTAGTAATGAAAGAATAAATGCATAATACACATGTTTTTGTAACTTTAGCTTTTTACAGTTACCTGGGTTATTGCAAGAATACTGATTCTATAGTTCAGAACCTTTAAAAATCCAGTCAGGCAAAGCTTGGAATGTTTATTTTATCTGTCTTTTCAAACACCAAAGAACACAGAACATTCTAAATAACTAATAACCTTGGCACCAAGATTCAGGGTTCACAAAAACTAACCGGAACCTTTCAAAAGACTTTGAAGGAAAACGTACTGGCTAGATTGGCATGCTTGTGAATTCAGAATTTTAGTGTGTTGCCAATCTTTCGTGGCCTTTTTCTTAAAATTTCATTTCCTAGCTCTATATTATAAGCCAGTCTAACCTTAGACATGGGGGAAAAAAAAAAAAAAAAAAAAAAAAAAGAGAGAGAAAACACAACCTTTCTTGCTGCAAAGAAGTCCGGAAGATGTGATCTCACACACACTTCAGTTCAAAATGTCAAGCAAATCGATAGAATTCTATTGTTACAGACAGCATTCACAGAAAGATCCATGGATTTTCAACATTGAACATTAGCAGCATTGCACACACGTCACAATTTACACTGCTGAGCTGGAAATAAATGTGTCATACAACAAGCTCCAGTGCTCCAGTGTGCCTTACAGTCCCTAGGTGGTACAAGAGTAAAAGAATGATACTCACGGGGAAAATCTTTGGGGTGTGTTTTTTCTGACCAGTTTCCATAAAAAGTTAGCCTGTATTTGGCAGTTCCACAGGCACAACAATCTAAAATTGGTTTGTCAGTCACACCTTCTGAGGCTGAATCTGAAAAAGCAGCAAAGTACCCATCAATAACGGCTACAACTCAAAATCAACAAATGACAGTTGCCATAATAAATATTCCAGTCCATAAAACTGAATTAAACCCATATTTTTTTTATTTTTAAGTTGGGCTACAATAGACTAAAGTAGTACCCCGAAATACCTGGGTCATATTTTATAAGTGCATGTAATGATTTAAATCTATGCTTTTAAATAAGAAGGTACCACTATTTCAGTTGTCTTCAGCTTCAAAGTGGGTTTATTTCTGCTTCTCATGTGATATGGACGAAAATTTCATTGATTTCAAAACACAACAGGCTTGAAATTTCTTGGCAGACAAAGCACATTGCATCCAAAAGGATACAATGACCAACTGTAATGCTTACATTTAGGAAAGGATTAAATAGCCCAGGATTCAATAAAGTAAGTGTCCTGGAAACAAATAAGCTTCACATGAAGAAAAAGTAGAAATGAGCGAGTATCATGTCTAGGGGAAGGCATTGAAGATTGTATGAGGAACAGTATATGTGATAAGAACATAATTGAATAGGAGATTCCAAATTTGAACCTGGATGAAAAATTTCAGGGCCTCAAAATGTTAGTTTGATATAACAAGATAAGAAAAATAAGTAGAACACAACAGGAAGGTCAGAAAGATGTTTTACTTTACCTTACCTTGTTCACAAATTTTTTTGGTGAGAGAACCCTCATCTTGAAAATAAATGATGCGCTTCTGCACAATACTGGCTCTATAAACAAAACAAACACACAAATTATTCCTTAAGGAAGAAGAAAATGCACGATAAAGTAGCAAAAGGACAGAACCGGACTGCTAAGACCTAGGCATATTTCTCTCTTCTGACAATACATATACACAATACAGGACTACAGATTGGATAGTTGTAAAATCAACTTGCATTTTAATTTCATTACATTTTACAGAAACCTGGAATGCTATTACCTTTACAGAATTGGTCATAGTCATATGGTGAGGATCTGTGCTTTTGAAATGATTGTCAACGGAATACTCAACATTTCAATCAAATTTTATATTAAAATACTGAAATTATATTAAATTTCAGAAAACACTGCTAAAGCAAGCAGCTGTTTGTAGACAATTACATGGCATTCTGAAGACAAATACTTCCGATACATGACAGCAGTACAGTGCAAATATCATGTAAACCAGAACTTTGAAAAAGAGACAGCATAAGCTAACTCCTTTAAAAGCAACTCCAAGGTTCCAAAAGATAAGACACTTTAAAATTAATTAAATCTAGAATACTTTATTAAGACTTATAATTAAACAAATTAAGAGCTATAATAATTATTTTTTTTTAAAAAAAGTACGTTTGAAAGCCTCAGTTTAGTGGGG
>JAAGNO010029451.1:0-36295 GCA_033439905.1 Ceryle rudis
GTTAATGATGCTTAAAATTTAGAGCAGGGTAGTCATCAGGTTAAACTACCTTCAGGTTAATGTCATACCCAGTGCTGGGTCCTGCCAGTTTTTGGGTTGGGGGTTTTGTTTGTTTAATTTTTGTTGATCTAAATCCCCGTGTCGCGACCGCCGAGAGCCCCGCTCCGCACCGCGGCGGGGCGAGGCGGCTTCGCTGCAGCGCTGCCGGAGCTCCCGGTCCTGCCGTGTCCCGGAGCGGCTCGGCTCGCCGTGCGCTGCCCGTCCGCTCCCGCTGGCCCCGGGAAGGGGGTTTGTTCGGTCAGCGGGTGCTGCGGCTGCTCGGGGTGTTTATAGGCACCATTTGGGTCGGTTTTACACTTCCACTATGCAGATACCGCATCTGCACTTGAATGTCCCTGTCAATTTTTATGGTTTGCAATTGCATTTTACCATCTTAAGGTGCCCTTTTCTACAAAGGATTTGCTCAGACAAAAGAGGTTTCTTATCAGGGACATCAGTGGCCTTTGCTGGGTACGAGCGTTATCGAAGCACGCGCGGTGCTGGCAGTTGGGGAAAAGCGTGTTTCTATAATAGCCCTGAAATGTAATGCTGAGTTGCCTCCCTTTGTGAGGCTGCTAGAAACACTTGATTCATCTCTTAATTAGTTGCTCGATTGGATGAAAGATACTTTTCATCCATAATACGTTTTGAGTTTTCTAACTTAACTTGGGCAGTGTCTGTTGCCTTGGTGTCATTAACAACGCCACAGTAGTAATACTTTGTCTACGTTCTCTGTTTCCCCCAGAGAAATTTGGGATCTGGGGGGAAATCTCTCGATTCATGAGTTACTTGCATGTCTTGCGTAGCTGGTTTCATGTGATAGGTGTTGTACCTGTGACTGTGATTACTCTTTTGAATGGATGATGTAACAGCCTTTTACTACTTCAAAAATGTGTAATACTGGGGTGGTGTTGAGACACTGCTTGACCTTCAGTCTTTCTAAAGCCTACAGCATCTGGGGGAGGAGCAGAAAACATTGGCTTCTTACTTTGTTGGCTTATAAAATATCAGTAAACGGCAAATGAAGACTCACAAAGCTTCTTTTTAAGGAAGATTCGTAGCACTTTTGGTAGCTGGAGGTACAGCATCCCCGCTCTTACAAAACCAGTTAAAACTGTCTGACACGGAGATAAGCACACAGCGTATAGATGTGTAACAGCAGGATTATATTCTTGGTGGCTATGTTAAAATCATTAATGAACTTAAGCTCTGCACGTGGCTCCCGTGTTAACCCCGAGTAAACCGCTCCAAGTTTATTGGCGTCTTCTGTGAAAGAAGCCTCAGAATAACTTTGAAATGCAGCTATGTGCAATTGCAGCCTCATTATTTGAGGGACCATTTGATGTTTTTATATTTTAAGGTAGTGATTTCCCTTTACCAATTTGAAAGCATCCCCTTCCACCTAAGAAATTTTTTTTTTGTCATTGAGCAGATCAATGGCAACGAGTAAAAGGAGTTCTTTTAAAAAATCATTTGGTCAGGGCTTTCGTTTCTCCTGTACTACTAGCAATTATTTCTCCACAGGGTCCCATTTAAGACCAGTTTCCCTACAGCTTTAGCTTGCATCTTCTTCCTCTGTGAACGAAACACGATAGCTTTTAAACAGTTTTAATTGGTTTATGTTTTAAAATAGCAATCAAGCCGGTTCTCTAGAATTAAGGTAACTTGGACACTTTGTTGTGTGGTATGGTCTTGGGAGACAAATTTATGTATCGAGGAAGCTACTTGATTTTTGTGTTCTCTTAAATTATCAGTTTCAGATAGGCGGATTACTAATCTGGATAAACTTCATACCAGAGAGAAGAGGGAGGTTGTAAGAGCACAAAGAATGTAAGGTTTTCAAAGAAAAATCCCACTGCTTGCATCCCTTCCCCTTTCCACCGCGCTCCCAAACTTTACTGGCACACACTGACATTTTTAGTGGTTCTTTATGCTTGATTGCTTTGCATCTGATGAGATAAGCCTTTGCTTAACAAAGACTACTTCATCGATATAGTTTGGTCTTGGTTTACTTGCTATAAACATTTCTTTGAAGATTTGGGAGGAAAAACAAATTGAGTTGTCGAGTGGCACTGCTGCTGGATTCAAATGCCTCTGAATAAACGAGAAGCTACGGTGTTATTTTGATTCAATATTGGCTTATTGAATGTGGACAGCTCTTGCTTTTGTAAGTAATAATAATAGGCAATAATAAATAATGGAATTCTGAGCTTGAGTCTACGATGGGAAATAAAAGCCTTGTAATTTAGGAAGAATGTAATTCCTTTGTTTGATTTGATGGTAAGATGGAAAAATACCTCTTGGTGTAAAGTTGGAATTTGGTATTGATGGCTTCTGTAGATCATTAATCAGTAAAATAGCTTTATGCATGCCTTTTAGTGCTAAACCCAGGGCTGGCAGTGTATGTTCAGCAGATGCAGCGTGTGATGCGACACTGCAACAACAGGATTTTCTCTGCTTTGCTATGAAACACTGTAAAGATACAGTACTGTAGAAAATGAGGGAGTTTTTCCGTGTAGGAGACTGTTTCTTGATTGTTGTGAAGCAACAGTCATCTTTCTGTTTTGTCTCTGGCAAGTCATTGTGATTTTGTTTTGGTTTTTTTTGGGTATGTGTGCAGGGGGGGTGTTAAATTCCTGTTGAACTCTTACTGGTGGTGGTGGCTTTGAACAGATGCATTTACTCCAGCATTCTCTGAGAATGAGAGCACAGTTTATCCTGTTGATAAACTGCCTATTTAAATAAAGCCTTCAGCAGTGTAATCTGGTAATTCTAATTAAGTCATTTACATAAAGAATTTGCCCAGGGTTTCATCAGATGGCTGCTGGTGAGCTGAAATACATTCTTTCCTCCAGCTGTATGAAACTAGCCTTTTGATTCTGTCCTTTTTTTTTTTTTAGCCTTTAAGCCAGAGTGGTGATCACTTGGCAGAGGTAATTGTGAAAGGGAAGTTGGAGGACAAGAGGAGGCTTCCAGGTTTAGCTTTATTCTTAATTATTACAGTTCTAATTACCTAATTAGAAGACTTGCAGATTTTCCGTGTTGATAAAAATGATTCTGTGCAGGTCTTGTTAGAAAGAGGAAACACCCCCCAGCAGGCTACCTGCAGTGAAGTTCGTTATTGGTGAATGATTACCAATAACTTATCTGGGAAGCAGTATACGTCTGGGGCATCTGAATTCTGCTGCAGCCCTTCGATAAGGAGGTTTCATTTACAAAGGGTGGCCTCATGTCCTTCAGAGAGCAGAAGTTACATGTCTACCTTCCGTTGCCTAATCATCCCCGTCTTGTACGGGTGGTGAAATTTAAACTTAGACAAATGTCTGGTCAGTGTGAGCGAATAACTTTTTTAAAGCCCTTTTTCCCTTTGTGGATGCATCAGAAAAAAAATGGGTAAAAATTTGCTGAGTCCAAACTGCTGCCACGTCCATGTCTGGAAATCTCTCAGCTGAAACTTGATGGAAACATTAAGTATTTTTCATGGAATTATAGTTGGGAATTGTGAAGCCCTTGGCACTAAACCTGAAAATTCTCCTGTCATGTAAAACCCCCCTGGCTGTCCCAGGAGGAGGTGTGAATTATGGCAGTGGTATATATTCCTGAAGGCTGTGCTGTGCTCAGGTCAGTGTGGTAAATTCTCAGCACTGTTAACTAGCTGGTTAGTGGCTGTGCTCCTTCTGACACTGGAAATGAGCATGGGACTGCTCTAAACGTTAGGGTTTATTCTGCTCTGCTGTCGCTGACTCTGTCACTGCTGAGAAGCACAGGATTTGTCTGTGGGAACTGTTTTGGAGCCCTTAGGTCCTGAAGCCAAGGGATTAAATGATGGTGGTTGTGGTTGTAGTAAAAAAAATTGACAAGGACCTCTGGTCTCAAAGTTGGACCGAGCACCACCTCGTCCTCCAAAAAAAATCTCTTCGTTGTCTCACAGCTGTAACTTGACTTTTTATTTTCTTTGGCTGTACCTACAAAGTTATTTCTAAGAATATTGTTACTTCATATGTCATGTGTGTGCTTTTTCCAAGAGGTTCTATCCTGTGCCTGTTCTTTCCACAGCTGTAGAGAGCTGCCCTGCTGGGAGATCACAAGCAGTCATTATTCTTACCTGAAAATACTTGATGTAACATGGTGTTCTGGTTACTGGGGCTTTGCTGTCAGGTGGGTAACAGTCCAGCTGAGATACTGGCATAATTTGCAGTAGAATGTAAGCTCAGGGCTTGATTTTTAAGATAGGTTTGTTCTAGGGTTAGACCTGGGAATCAGCTCAGCAGGGGCTGGGGTTGCTTTGCTCAGCCTGCATTAACTGAGCCAGTTTGCGTGCTTGAAGTTGGTTTTGATCTCTGCCTATGACTATACCTTACTCTACTTTTTGCAGGTAGACTAGTTCTGGACACAGAAGCATCTGGTGCCTTCCAAGCTGGCTTTGTCGAGGTTCTTTTGCCAAGGTGGGGAAGGGTGTGTTTCCCAGACCAGCACAGCTGAGCTGTGCTTTGCCCCTACAGTTCCATAGCAGTATATTTGGTTAAAGTGCCTATATAATGATCCTGAAGGCCTGAGCCTCTTCTACGTGGCAGCAAAGCTAGAAGTGGTAGCAGGAAGAGCCTTCCTTGGTGGTATTGTATGAACTAGCTGAAATTAGAGCAGTCATGGTAGAGTTCTGTGGCTTTGTGATCTTCTCCTGCAGCTTGCAAAGAAATACCGACTTGGGTGACTTTGTGGTGTCAGATTAATCAACTTTCTTCAACACCCATGAAAACTGTCTGGTGTTTCATTAACTACATTACCCGATTCTGAATGAAGAGCCTGTGCTGTGTTAGCTGCAAGATGCTTAGAGATGGGTTTGAAGGTTTGTAAAACTGTGATGGGCGTATATGGATGACACTGACCCAGTGCGAACTGGGAATTCATGGCTTAGCCTCATCATTGCTGCTGTTAGCACTTCTCAGTTGGTGCTTGCCAGCCAGAATGCTCTTCTGAGCTTTAAAGTCTGCTTTTTTTCTTGAAAGCATACATGTGTGTCTAAAGACAAGAAACACAAGCTCTGAGCAGGCTGTGTCTGATGGGGCTGCTGCAGGGCTTTGTCAAATGGAAGGAAACTGAGGAAATGTGTTCAGCGCTGGTCCTGTTTGCTACCAGTCTGCAGCAGCAGGCTGAGTGTAGTGACTCAGTGCTTCTGGTTTGCTGGCTTTGCAGGCAAATAAAAGCTTCTCTCTTTTCCCTGCTTACCTGAAACGAGCTGCATGGGTTTGTCACCTTAACACTTGGGTTGACCTTTAGTATTTCACTTTGATTTACATAGGGCCTCTGCTTGGTGAACTGTCCCTATCACAGGATGATATCCATAAAAATGACACTTCCTAGTCTTGAAAAAAATCCCCAGGCCCATTGGAGCCATGTGAAAAGGATGCCCAGCAGGAAGAGAGGCCCATGGCTTGAAATATTCATCAATCATTTTCCTGGCACCAGGAAACCAATCAACTCTTCTAAGGGGTAGAGCGTAATCAATCACGCAATGTGGGAAATGGGGATTGCTGGCCCTACCAAAATTGTCCCTTCATGTTGACAGAGGAAAAAAGTGTGTTTGTGCTTATTCACAAGAAGTAACTTACACCCTTGGTATAAAGGAATCAGTCTTTTGTAAAAGACAATCTGTGAAGAAAACAGTTTCATGTTGTATAGGCAGCTTAAGCTCAAACTAAAGATGTTGTTCCCAGTGATGCTGAGCTATGTTTTGTTTAGAAATTTTTTTCTTTACCTTTCTGTAGCTGAGAGGTGAAGGTTTTCTCTCTTGTTCTCAAACCTCTGTTCCACAAGTGGCAAGTACAGCAGTGTGGTGGCTTTATCTTGAGGATCAGATTTTTATCATATTGCGTTTTCTTTGTGAAACAACTTAAGTATGACAAAGCTTGGATTGCAAACTGATACCAGGGAAGAAATGCGCCTCTGGATGCTTGCCCTCTTCTATCTTTAGCTTACATTAAGTATGTAGATAGGTTGCCCAATAATAAGTGAACAGAAGTTGTCAACATCTGTAGGAAATTTTACTGTAGCAAGTATTAGAGGTTATTTGAATTCTTATTTTCTAGTATGATGCCAGAAACAACTCTTGTTCCAGTTTATAACTTTGTTCTTTCTATGTAAGCCTCTGCAGTAGCTGTTGCATAAGAAATGCCATATTTATGGTAAAATAACGGCTGAGTAGCTTGCTAGATTTCCTTCACCGGGAAAGCGTTGCTTGCATGCCTTGTAGGAAGCAAGGGGCATGTTGCTGATGGCCCTAATGAGCTGTGGCTCTGCTGCTGGGTCTAGTGTGGCTTCAGTAGCTGTGGGTAACTGCAGAGGCCATACCAGCCCTGGCTTGGCTGGTGGGGGTGGTTCTGGTGCTGGTTTTGGTGCTGTTGGGGCGGGTGTGTCACAGATTTAGCTGTGTGGTTTGAGTTCTGTGTCTGTTTTGATGAATAGTTACAGAAACTTGAAGAAAGTGATGTGCCTTTAAGAGTCTACACTTTATTCCTTTACAAATATGCTCAGAGGGTGCCAGATTTTCCCTGTGGTTTGAGGACAAAAGCCTCTGGGGCAAGAGCCTTTTGTGCACCCACTCCCACCTGGGGCTTTGCCTCTGGCTGGGAGAGCTGGGCCGTGGCCACTGCTCGTCAGGGCATGGCTGGAGGGGCAGAGCTTCTGGGGGTCCCTAAAGTTGGGGGATGGCTGAGCAGGACCCCAGGCTGGCACTGCCCGTGGGGCTGTGGGGAACACTCAGCTCCTCTGTGCTGTCTCCCTGGAAGAGATGAGGCAGGCTGTTAGCAACTGGTGTCAAACACTAGGTGTGTCTTTCCTGGCAAACAGCTGTCTCCTGTAAAACTCCATAACGGAGTAACGGTAAATGTTCCAGTGCATCCCGTACCTGCTGAGAAGGAGCATTTCTAACCCTTAAGGCTTGAGAAATGCCGCATCAGAAATAACTCAAATACCCAGCTGGATTTCTCCTGTTTTTCATAGCTGGTGAAGGTACAAAGTTGTTCTTTTGTAAATGTGTGAAGTTAAACCGTTTCAGGTCAACTGTCACAAGAGTATCCTTGCTGAGGGGTTGCTGCTCTGAAAGGTGCTAGTCCAGCTCTGAAGCTTATGGAGCTGGTAGTATCTTTGAGGCTTTTCGTAGTTCAGCACTAGTCTGGCCTAAAGTGATGTTGAAACCCTCTTAGACTTTTTAAGCTATTGCTTTTTAGATATAGAGCCTTGACTATTAAGGATTTGGGAGCTTTCTTAGTTATCCTATTTGTCAGTAAGGAAGATAACACCCTGTAGATCCCAAAATGATGCAGTGCTGTGGTAAGCCATCCTCAATATACCCATCTTTCTCCTATATCTGGGAGGTTTGTGTCCATTTAAGTATTTGTAGCTTAAAAATGGAGGGTTTGTGTGAACTGAGCTTGAGTGAAATCTGGGGTGGAGCTGACTTGAGTGTGCTGGAAGCTCCTGCTGTGGGTGTTCCCCAGCTTGCCTTGTGCAGCTGGGCCTTCTCCAGAGCACCAGGGCCTTGCTAGAGCCATTCTCATCTTACTCAGTCCACTACAGATCAGGTCACATTGGGACTATTTTTTTTCCTTGGTGGAATAAGATGTTTTCAGGCTTGGACACGTTGTGGTTGGGTGGGGGTGCAGAAGGCTCGTGCTCAAATGACAAGCCTTACCCCACACCGCTGGCCAAGCAGAACATGGCCATCTGTGAAACGTGACAGTGATGAACAGCAGGGAGTACCTCGCTGGGGGGTCCTGTTCTGAGTTTTAGTGATTAATTTCTAATTAACATAGGAGGTGAGAACTTAAGAGTATCTGGTTCATGAGTATAAAGATGTCAAGTGTTGAGACAGTTGCCAGAGAAATATCAGAACAAACACGAGCTGTGGTGGACCTCTGCCCTGCAGAGCCTCACGGAGGGAGCACAGGAGCTGTCCCCATGGCCACATGAGCAGGGAAGTGAGGGGAGGATCCACCACTGCTGGAAGCTGGCAGAGGTACTGGGCACTTACCGGCCACTTTGTTTTATGGAATTTTTTTACTTTTATTAATTCAGTGGAGATGGCTGCACTGATCCTCTGCCAGTTGGCTGCATTGACTTGTGTTTCCTGCTTAAAGCTGAGAATACTGTCAAGAAAACAGTGTGACTATATATTCTTGAGGGTGGATGCTTAGTAGTTAATTGTCATGTCTGTGTCTTGTCCTGCCTTGGCTGACTGGTCTGAAGCCTCACAGGCTGACCCCTGGATCCCTACGCATTGATGCTGTACCTTGTAGAGAGGGAGCAGTCCTGATGGCAGCACTGAGGGCTGCCTTCCCAGCACTGCTGGGCTGGATGGATGCAGCACCCACCTGCAGAACAACAGGAATACAAGCTCTTGATGGTTCTTACCACAGGGATTAAAAATTAAGCTACCAGTCTAAAAGCATGTTAATATTTGTTGTGACTAACCAGCTGAAGTGCACTCTCCCTACGCTGAGAGGCTTTGCAGAGGAGCGTGCTGCAGGTCAGGGAGCTGGGTGGCTCACGTGGATCCCTGGCAGGTACGGTGAAGTACTAAATCTCTTCCCTCACCCACGCACAAGACCAGCATTGGCCTGAACTTCCCTTCCAATGAAATGTTGCCCCTCTTCTTGTAATGGATTCACTGCCCATTGAAATCACTGGCTTTCTGTAGTGCTTGTTTTGTGCTTCAGCATGTTGAGGCTTTCAGGAGAGAGCGCAAGCACCTTATCATAAGTGGTAGCTCCTCAGCTTCAGCGATGATTTGTGCTGAAGTGTCTCGCTGAAGTGTGCACACTCCAGCTTTGGGCCTGGCTGTGATCTCTTGGGGTGGGCGTGTGCTCCGCTTGCTGTGGGGAGCAGCTGAAGGGTGACTGTGGGGGGTGTGCTGCCCAGCAGGGCTCTGGGTGGTGGGCAGACCCGGGGAGAGGGCTGAAGGGCAGCAGAGTCCCGGGAGGGGTGGGCAGAGGTGGCAGCAGCCTGCTCATGAGCGGGGTCTTTCTTTCCTGAAGCGGGTGGTGAACAAGTTCCATGCAGGAACAGAAGGGGAGGTGCTGACACACTTCCCATCTCCAGCTGTCGGTACAGCGGGAGGGGATTTACTGATGAGATGACTCCTTTGAGCTGTGTCTGTGCTGTTGCTTAAAAAAATTGAATCACAGCTAGTGAATGGTTACTCTGGTTTAGGGGGGGAAAAAAAGTATAAAATGCTGCTCTTTAAACATTTTTCTTTGTTCACCTAGTACATTACTCAGCTTCAAAAGGAAAAGTATAAACTGATTTCCCTTAGCAATATACGTAACAATTATTTTAGAATTATAAAACTTGTAATCGTATATCAAAACCTGAGATTAAAAAAGCAAAACTGTGCAGTGGCTTTTCATCAAAACCAGCAAAACATGAACCCCTGTATTTTAATAAAGTTAAACTAGAATTAAGTTGTTAGATGGCTCTTCAGGGCAACAGTGTCTAATAATTAAATTCATGCCAAAATTATTTTCCCACTGAGAAGAATAGGAGCTTCCTTCTTTAAAAATGCAGTTTTTCTTGTATTTAAGGTAACTTTCTAGTACCAGTGGAGACAAATTTCCACATATATCCAAATGTTAGGAATGCTTCCATCCCAAAGGATGTTTTCTAGCTGTTGATCAGTTTCTGATGTGCTTTTTGAGATGCTTAGATGTGTTACCACAATTAAAAGTTAATAAGAGATGTCATCCTGCAAAATGAGATTATAGCAGTAGACAGATGCGGCCGGAATGAGCCCCAAAGAGAAAGGGAAGAGTTTCTGGAATTGCAAGCAGCAGGAGCTAATACGGTTTGCAAACATGGTAGACACTGGGTAGAGAGGGTGGGGAGAGAATTGAATTTCCCTTGCTTCTCGTCTGTATGTAATCCCCATCCCTGGGAGGCCAAATGCTTAATGTGAGCTTTTCACTCCAACAAAACTGGGATGGCAGGGCTGACAGGGGAGTACTTGATGAGACTGGAGGGCTGTAGGTCACTGAATTTTCTGAGGTGGCCTGTAGGAAACGAAGACCTCACAATAACGAAAAAGCACCAACCATAGCTGTACCCACCCCGCCAAATTAAATGTTAACTCACTGGCTGACTTGGTCCTTGTGTGGTGTGCAGGGAGAGCTACAGCTCTGGGGGCTGGTTTAGGAATCTGATATGCTCTCTAATGTCTAAAACATGTCACTTCCATGTCCTCAATTTGTAGGTTTAGACTTGTAGTTTTAAATACAGAATGCCAACGGTAGTTTTTATGCTAGTGAGCATACTTCCCGTAACCCAGCAGCTCACCTCATAACTGAGTATTGCAGGAACTGGCTGTACCCAGGCACTCTAAGCTTTTTCTCTCTAATATTTTAACACTCAGTGTTAAAACCACTCAGTGGTTGGTTTGGATGATTCAGTCTTTCTGTGTACACACTGTAACGATGAGGAAACTTGCTCCAATGTGTAGTGCTTACGCCAGTGTGTTGTGTTCTAGGATTCTGTTGTGATCCTCCCCCAGAACACCATCTAGTCAGTCTTTTCCTCTCTTGGCCAGCGCCACCAGCCAAGCCCTAGCGGGCACTGGCAGTGTGCAGCTGAGACCATTAGAGTTAGAAGGTGCAATATTATCTCCACTAATTAAAATTCAAGATAAATGCTGTTAAATTAACCGGGGGCGGGGGGGCAGTGCATGTCAGTGCTTCCCCAGGACCCTGGTGTCAGTGCCATTCACATGCTGGCTGCTGAAGACCTTGATGATCTTAAAGGGCTTTTCCAATTCAGACAGTTCAAACTAGAATTAAAAGGGCTTCTTACCTGGTTTGTGGTGAAAAAGACCGCAGTATTTCTAGCCTGACACTGGTTGGTGTCTATAACCACTCACCTCTGGGAACACTGGCTGATCTGCAACGTGATTTCTGGCATAATGTGCTATTATTTATCAGTGGGTAAGTATTTGTCTGGGTTGATATTAACACTTATGAAATGTCTTGTATAATACCGGTTAGTTCTATGATTCTATTACTTCACTTTGTAGGCTTTTTTGTCCTCAAGTCAGGATGGTGTGCCTTTTTAAAACCAGTGAACCTTCTGAATAAAGGAAATAGTGTGTTCTGAAGTTCTCATTTGTCTGGGAGAACTGAATGTTATCGCTGCTCTGCTGCAATGCTTAGAAGCTCAGGTTCCTCAGGCGTTGTTTAGGACTTCAAACACATTGTTTTAGTTCTGAATAATGTGCTTTGAAAGTGAAAGGAAATGTCACCCCAAGCTGTAAAACATTTCAGTATCGATCTGTGGAGAAAGATTTAACACAGATCTCAGTGGACAGGTGCTTAGTAAGATGTGTTTTTAGGCTTGACTACTGTAGTTTCAGTCCCCTTTGAATGAATACCCAGCACCCTGCGTGGAGCTCTTCTGATGGCTTGCACTAAATGCCTGAGTGTCACTTTTCCTGAGACACCTGGAGGCTTTCTTCAGCATAGCTATTTTTCAAAGAAGCTTTGCTGCCTGCCTATGTACTGTGTTCCCTTTCTGTAGCCTAAGCATTTAAAATAAGGTGCAAGATTTACATGGACACCCTTTAGAGGAATGAGTTTCAGAGCAGCCCTATCAGCCTTGCAGTCACCAAGTGGTGTCTGTGCTGCGAGCGCTCCCGACTGCTGGGGAAGAGGCTGCTCGGTCTCTGGAGCAGCAGCACTGGGCTGTCCAGAAGGGCTCTGTGGTGGGAAACAGGAGGCTTCTGGAAATCCAGCCCATAATGCGTGCGGTAGAGCTGATACCACAGCAGAATGCATCTCCCTCTGCTTTGATTTTTGTGTCTCAGCAGGCATTTCAGGAATCCTGTGACTTTTGATGGCATCAATAAATCAGATGCCATGCTGACAGAATTTTACTGGAATGTAAACAGGCCTTTAAAATAACCAGGTCTGTACAGCGTTTACTGAGGAATACAGGGCAGGTATAGCTCCTGACCGCGCAGAGCATGGCACTGCTTCCTCCTGGTTATGTTGGTGAGCAGGAACTCTGATCGTTTTCTGTGTTAACAAAAATAATTAAAAATATTTACCATGAGGTGACCTTACGTGCCACTCCTTTCCAAACAGCGTGTGTTTTCAGTGTTGAGGTGAGCCAAGAAGCTCTACCCAATGTAGGCGAAAGGGGAGGAATGTCTCTGTATAGTAAAATTTAGCTGATAAGGGATAATGAATCACCTTTAACTCGGCTCTGCTGAGGAGTAGCTGATCTGGGAAGCTGCAGGCTGGTCAGTTTGATCTCAGTCCCTGGGCAGAGTAGGGAGCAAATCCTCCTGAAAGATGTTTCAGGCACTTGAGGGACAGAAAGGTAATTGGGAATGTTCACTGTGGATTGGCCAAGGGGAGAATGTGGCTGACCAACCTCATTCCTTCTGTGATGAAATGACTGGATCCCTGAATGAGCAGAGCAATTTTGTCATGAACCTTAAGCAAGACTTTTGACGTCATCTCCCACATCATCATTGTAGCTGAACTGGGCTGCAAGGCAAATGTAGGGGGAAAAACTGCTAAGTGCAAAGGGTTGCAGTCAACAGTTCAACTGGTGGCCAGTTATTCTGTGCTTGTACTTGGGAGTCAATATTGAGGCCAATACTATTTATCAGTTTTATCAACTATCTGGATGATGGGATGGAGTACTCATCAGATTTGGTACTTTGGAGGGTACAGCTGCTGTTCAGAAGGACCTCAATAACCCAAAGGAAAGGGTTGATTGAAACTGCAAAGTTTAAACAGACAAATGTCAAGTCCTACATCTGGAATGTAATAACCCCATGAAAGAGTACAGGCTGGGGAGCAGCTCTGAGATGGGACCTGAGGTCCCAGAGAACCTTGTGACTGAGTCAAAGTGTGCTTGTGGTGATGACAGCTCAACCTGTGCTGGCTTGCAGATAGCCAGGAGGTTGAGGGAAGAACTTATTCTCCTCTGGGATGTGGTAGAGTTGTATTTGGAATGCTTTGTGCAGTTCTGGGCCTCCCAGAAGACCACAGGTTGAACTGAAGTAAGCCCACTGGAGGGCTGCATGACAAATGTGGACAGGCTGAGGGAGCTGCATTTGTTTGGCTTGGAGAAGAGGAGGCTAAGTGGGGATTAACTGGAGCCTTCCAGTTCTTTAAAAGTAGCTGTAAGGGAAAAATGGAGCTGGGACCTTCAGAGGTGTGTGGGAAAAGGTTGATACAATGGTCATGGGTTGCAAGAAAGGAAATTTATAGTGGACATTTTGGGGAGGTGGATGAAAATTTAGTGGAAGTGATGGAGCAGTGGGACAGGTTTCCAGAGAGGCCATGAAGTCTTGGAGACTTAAGTTTGAGTGAACTGGAACAAGCTGAGTGAGTGAACCTGACCAAGCTGATCTAACAGTGAAATTTGGTCTGCTTCCAGTACAAGGGTCAACTAGATGAGCTCCAGAGGTGCCTTCCAGCCTGAATTAGTAAATGGTAACACAAGTATAAATCTACTGGAAGGTCTTAGGGTTGTTGCTGCCTCTTACCTGGAAGTTCTGATGCCTCAGGTTCACCTTTTGGGGGGAGAAGTCTATAATCCTGTGTTGCACTGTATTTTTTCAAGGTCAGAACTCCCATTTTTAGCATGCATATTTCAGAAAGTCTTTACTAAAGCATCCAACTTGAGATTTTTACTATGCAAATGTCCTTCTGTTTGCAGCCCCAGAAGCACCACTGCACTTTTACTAGAGAGGTCTGTGTGCGATTGATCTCCAGCAGGCTAGCAGCTGGTCAGAAGCAGTGGAAGATGATGCAACTCAATCAATCGGCATGTTCTGCTTACTCTGATCTTGGGTATCCCTGCATTTGTTCAGGGTACTGGGGTTTACCTCCTGTACTCATCCTTTATGTAGGATGACAGCCTTTGGGGAGGGGGTACCAAGACTCATGCACCACTATCTTCAGAGTCCAATGTTATGTCACAGGTTCAGGCTAAGTTCATTTCTAGGGGTAGTCCATACACCCTTTCAATTAGCATAAACAGGGACGAGGACAGTCAGGGGTCAAGAGAAGTTCAAAATAGCATAACCTCTTTTTTGGTGATGTCCCAAATGTTCCCAATCCTGCGAAGTTCTCCAAGCTGCCCTTGCTGTCGTGTTCACTAGACAATTGTAAAAGGCCAAGAACAAGGCCTGGCTTGATACGGGGGAAGTTAGAAATCGAGTGGTTGAGAATAGGTGGCATTGTTGCTTGAAACGGGAGAAATAATTGATTTATGTTATGGTGGCCAATTAGGCTGTAAAGTGAAAAACTCTTAAAGAAACCCTGTGGCTTCAAGGGAGCTTTCTGCTCTGATTTCTGCTCAGCAAACAGAGGTACCCAACAGAGGTCATCAGCTCCATGAGCTGAATTATTAATTCCTTTCATGCCACTCAGGGCTTGTAAACAGTATATAATACAAGAAAACAATTGGCACTGTTCACTCGCTGGGCAGAGGAGAGGTCAGAGGGTAAATAGTTGTATTGGCAGCAGCTGTTCTTCATAGTGGAGCAGACTTTTGTCCTTTCATCTTTTAGAGCAAACTCATTCCCAAAAATCTTAGCTGTTTGTTAATCCATATCTCCTCTCCCTTAGCTGAGTTGTTTTTAGGAGTTTAATGTGTTGCATATAATTATGAAGACAAAGGACTGGAGGGGAGGGTGAGGGGTTATGGGTAAGAGAATAAACCTAGCATTGCCATGTTGCATAAAGAGCTGTTAGAAAACTTTTTCATCTGTGTAAATTAATAGTAAAGAAATCTCAATCTGCGTATCCAAGGCGAGTTGTAGGATAAATACTTGTGCTTTTATATAATTTATTAAAAAAAGGTGGAAATATTATTGAGATAAATAGGTTATAAACACCCATCTGCCAGTAGCACAAGAACAGAGATGTTGAGGTGTTAACTACTTGTCTGGTGTCGCAGACTTGCCAAGTTCTGGGTCTCTGCAGCCTGCGAGCCCTCAGCCAGCTGCTGGGCAGTGTCCCCTGGGTCACAGCAGTACTTGACAGGACACTGAGGCAATTCTAGTAACTTCAAACTTGAACACCTGGACAGCTGTGACTGTGGAGTTAGCTTTGGTGAACATATTAGAAATAGTAATTAAAATATGTATTTTCAAGCGTTATCCTTTCCAGGCAGAGGTAGGGAACAGTGTTATGCCGCTGTCTGCAGCCTTTAACGTGGTGGTGTAGTGAGCAACCAACAGCCACTGGGTTTAAATTGCTTGCTGCTATCTTTAAATGCTCACCACTCAAAGTTCTCTTCAGAAGGCATGTAGGCTATTTGGTTGCTTTTTGAATGATACTTGATAAACTATTCCAGATGTTTGCAGGTGTAGTTTACTACCCTGAGTGACTGTTACTTACACATTAGCTTCTCAAGTGGTACTGGCCACTGGCTTTGAGCTGCACCGTGCCATCTGGCTGGTGTGGTGGGCAGTTGACCTCTTTTTGCCAGAGAGCAGCAGGTAACCTTTAAATGACCATCTGCCAAGCTGTTACTTCAACCTTTCTGAAAGCAGAGTCGTGCTCAACGCTGGTATTTACATGGGCTGGATCCTACTGCGCTCAGAAGAATAAAACTAGCGCTGCAGTTGAGCACATCGCGGGCAGCTTTCTGAGCATGGTCCAAGATGTCTGAGGAAGAGCCAAGTGAGAATATGAGTTAATGTTTAGGTGGTGTAGGCAGTGAATGTCTTGGTAATTCCCCAGAGAAGAGGGCAGGAATAAGCATGGGCATTTCCAAATAAACCTGCTGTTGTGTTTGTCACTGTTCTTGACTGCGGCCGGTACGGAACGTGTTAATACTGCTCGTGTTGTGCAGCTACGCCGAGCAGGCTCCCAAGAGAAGTCCCTGCTGGGTATAGGGCAGCACGGCGGGAGGATGGAGGGAACAGGAGTGTGGTGCTGTCTCTGCTCTTTGCATTCTGCAAAAATGGCCTGCTAAAGTGTTTACATTTGTTTGTGGCTTGCCTAATTAGAGCAGAACTTTGCACTTCTCAGTGTAAACAGTGGTCTTCGGGGAACTGCTGCCGAATAAACGGGAATTGGAAGAATGTGGAACGCAGGATTTGGACTGACAGCAAACCCCTGGCTGTGGGCTGAAGTTGTGCTTCTGGGAGTGCCTTCTGTGGTTAGGAATGTAAACTTGTAGTACGCATTTACTGGGTCTTAAAGCTACATGAGAATTACTGAATGTATAATTGTGGTATCTGCTAGCGTCGAGAGGATGGAGCTGGAGACTGGTCTGGTTGGCTTGGGTGTTTGTGGTGATGTGCTAAGAATGAATGTGGGCTTCGTGTGGAAGAGAACAAGCCGCAGAGACTTGTTAGGTTAAAACTGACCTCTCTTACAGGGAGATGGTTCCTTCCTAGTTTGGGTCCTAGAAAGTTGGACCCCTCTCAAAATGCGGAGGGCATCTGGTGTTTGGTTCAGATCTCATTCTGACTTTGGGGTTGTTCCCTGGCAAAGCACAGGAAGGTAGTTCTGTTTCTTTCAGCTGTTGGAAAAAAAAAAAGCTTTTGGAGTGTCTTGTATTTAAAGACACTACTGATAGTGCTCCAGATCAAATGCAGGTGTTTTGCATGCCTTCGGAAGGGGATCGCTCTTCCTATCAGGAATCTTTTGAAGGTGCACTGGTCACAGATGGAATATCATCATGTCCTTTCATTCCACAGCAATGCTCTGCTTAAAGTTGATACTCCATACAGCTTGAAGCTGACATAATTCAGAATGTCTTTGTGCTGGAAGCTGTTCTGAATTGATATTCTCAAACCATAACGTTACAGATTATTAATAAAACTGCTCAGAAAGGTAGATCTGCAGATAAGTGAGACAGAAATACCTTAAGAAGGAAGGAAGACCCTGTTAAAAATTAACTGCTGCTCAGCAGCTTCCTCAGGTGATCAAAGACATGCGTATTCAATTTAAATGTAAATGAAAGTTTTGAAAATGAAAGACTTCTTGGTAACATGCTGATCACAACTTTCTCATTTTCACTTTCCCATTAGCTACAGATGTGGAGCAGATGAGTTCCTCCTCTCCTGTCCTTCCTATGAACTCCGTGGGCAGTAAGTACCCCTTTTCTTGCCACATGTGATGAGGTGGAATTTCTCATTGAGCTAATCCAAAGATATGAATTCATACTTCATGGTAGAGACTTTGAGAAGCTTTAGAGCTAAAGGTTACTCACGGAGGTGGGGATTCCTGTACCTGGTAACTGATCAGATCTGTCTCAAAAGTAGCACAGCCCAGGTCTGTACATCACTATTTACACCAGCAGAATTCAGGATGCATAAGATCTCCTGTCACTAGACATGTATCGGGGAAAGCTGTGAAGTAGGTGTCTGTATGTTAGTGATCAATACCTGAGGTGCTGGTAAATTATGTTGACATAAAAGTATCTCTGAAGCTTCAGTACTGGACATGTAAGCCTGGGATTTCTCATGCCACTGAATGCAGCTGGGGAAACCTGCTTCAATTTCACTGCAGTTCTGGGCCTGTAACTGTTTGAGGCTTTGAGGCTGAGCTGCTGAACATCTACAGTAACATGAATTCAGAATTTTCTTAACGCTCCATCTAGTGGTATTTGCTGTGTCGAGGGACCAAGTGCCTTTTGTCGATTACAAGCCACTAGATGGCAATGAGCCCTTGTCGGAGCAGAGGAAGGAACAGGCGTAAACTCAGATCTGCTGTGCTCAGAACAGAGGGATGAGCTCAGTGCAAACTTCTTATTTAAAGCTACTTTTTGTGTAACTTTTTGGAAAATCTCTGGATTTTCCACATGCGTCAGACTGACATGAGAATTGAAGCTCAGATGTTCAGAATTGCTAAAAGCCTTCTGGAGTCAGGACACTGTTTCCACCTGTGTCATCGTGCCGATGGACTTGCACTTCTGTCGGAGAGCTTTGAGGCTCTGGCAAACTGGTTCCTCTTCAATGAGAAGTATGGTTCCTCTTTAGAATGAAAATAGTCACGGGGAATGAATGTATAATAGGCCCAGAGCTGCAAATGTGTGTAGTTACTTGGGTGTTGATTACTAAAGCACATTTTTGTAGGCATCTGGCCAGGTTTTCATGTAGTTGATCACTTTTACATGGAAACAGAAAATTTCACATGCATTTGTAGAATAAGTTGCCATTTAGACACACGTGTAGTTTATGAAGCTGTATTGGCTGATATTCTGTTGAACCTTTGTAGCCTGACATAGCTCAGAATTACTGCATTCAGGCCCCTTGTGCATTAAAAGGAACTAAACCCCAAATTTTCCAGAATTCTTGCATCAGAATGTATCTGCCAAATATGAAAAGCAAGGCTGTCTACTGTGAACTGAATGACCCTCTTTTTTCTTTGTTTATTGCTCGTCTGAATTTTTCCAGCTACAGCTTTCATGTGTTATCTCTTGCTAAACTGAAAAATACTTGTCAAACTTCTGTTTCCTATGAAGATGTAAATATAAACTTTTGATAAACTAAATAAACTGAGCTCCTTGAGTTCTTTTGATGTCTTCCTGTCTCTTGCTGAACCCATCTGTGCTGGTGGGCAGGCTGAGCTGCAGCAGCCGGGGCGTGGGCATGCTGGTGGGCTGCTGGGTGGACAGCTGGGCAGCAGTGTCTTCACAGGGCTGCAGCGAGCTGAGCTGTGGCTGGCCGGCCAGAGCTCTGGGTGGTGAGAGATGAGCCCCAGAGATTCCTGCTGGGGCAGTTCTGAGACCTCCAGCCCCAGCTGTCCAGCTTCTGTGGCAGTGGCAGCACTGAACACACTGGAGCTCAGCATCATCCTGTTGTGTTTGGTCTGGCTGACGTCCGGGGCAGGCGGTTCTGCGGGGTGGTGATCTCTGGTAGGGAGCAAACAGTTGGTGCCAGAAACATCTAAAACTTCCCAAGCATGGGTTTTGAAAAATTTTTACCATGTCTGCTAACCTGCCTGCCCACAGTGTTTTTCCCTTGCTGTCTCATTGCCAAACATGATTAAAGCAGGCAAAACTTGGGGATTTTCAAAGCGGAATAGAAAACTGAAGTCTTGGGCTTATCTGCACATCCAGAGCGTTTGAGATGTGTGGGGTGTCTGTGTAAGCCTTTTGCTTGCCATGTGTTAGCAAATGGGGATGGTCCCTTTTCTGTAGCTTTTTCTGGTTGTCCAAAATGTCTTAGAGTAATTGCAGTGAATTATTTTCACATTTCCTTGCAGTGAAGATGAACATCTCTCAGGACTTTGGTATTTTGTGTTTCATACAGGTGCATGTGGGGAAAACCAGGAGGCTGAAATGTCTGTTTAAAATAATATACAAGTACTTTCTTGTACATCGTGTAAGATGCCACTGGAAAAAGAAATCCAGATTGTGCACTTGGTAAATGACTCTTTCAAAAAAAATTTCAAAGGCAACATGTTGAACTGCACCAAAAATGAGTCATTTGAGTTTTCATAATGTTTGAACAATTCAGCTGGCACACTTTTCAGGCTGTTCACATCTATATTACTGTAGTAAATTCTTTACATCAAACTACCAATCTTACCAAGGGGGTTGGAAGTGCCTGTTATGGGGGACTGAACAGAGCCCTTCACTCCCAGACTGGTGCAGAGGGGAGACTGCAAAACTAGGGCGGAGGGGGGAGAGTTCAGCCTGTTAGCTTGTACCTCTGTTGATCGCAGTGAAGCTGTTCCTGTATAAAACTGAGCAGGTTTGTTGTTTTAGCAGAACAAGCAAATGGGGATTTTGAATATTCACCGAATTGGAGTTTGAGTCGTTAGTAATTTGTTGTGACTTGAACTGTAGGGCAAGCTTGGGGAGACAGTTACTGTGGGCTATCAGCACAGCGTGTCTGAGCAGGCTGCTTCAAACTAATCCTGCAAGTGTGGAGAGGCTCATCTGGGGTGTTGCCTTTGCAGATCCCTTTTGCTGTGTGGCTAGAGACTCCCCTTTAGGGTTAGGAAGAGGAGAGGTGTGAAGGAGCTCATGGCACAGCTCTACAGTACAAATGATATCAATGCTCCAACTACAGAATTCAAGTTAAACCTTTTGTTCTGTAAAGCTGTGACAGAAGATACACATGTTCACATTTGTAGTATAAATAGAAAAAATTGAAGCTGAGTTAGCACAAGTAAAATTTTCTTTAAAAAACAAAAGCAAAACCACTTCACAGCAGAAATGCCTAGTGCGAGATACTATTTTTAATGTGCTTTAGTAAGCAGTACAGAGTTGTACAGAAATGCACCTGACAGTTGGTGATAGGTTTCCATGTTTAAACAGACATTTTTTATATTCTTTATATAAAGTATGCAACATGGAAGCCTTCTCTTCAAGCTGAAAAATGACAGGGAGGACTGTCTCAGTCTCGGCTGAGGATGGATTGTGGTTTTCCACAACACCTCAGTAGACAAATGGTCTTGTGAGGGTCTGGTGTGCTGACACATGCCCAGGGGCTGGAGGGCAGGATCTTCAGCACTGCTGCGGCAGCTCTTAGAGTATCAAACTGAAGTCAAGCTTGTTATTCCAACACGAGGTGCCTGGCATGCTTCATGCAGTTAGGATGCCTCAAAAAGCTGTGCTACAATGACTGTTAGAAAAGCCCTGCTACAATGACTGCTTTTCTCCAAGGAATACTTATTTCATCCCGAACTTACTGCTCTGTAAGATGTTAATCTTCACCGTGGCTGTCAGGTGGCAGTGAGCACCCATGCTCATGAAGGAACCGTATGATCTGTCCTGGACCTCTTTGGTGAGGTAATGGCAGAGCTGTAGCCCTGCCTTAACACGGTCATGGGCAGGCAGAACTTGAAGGCAGCCTGTCTCCAGCAAAAAGTGCAAGTGGCTTTTCTTTCCAGAAAGATGCCCCGAGCTGCCCGAGTGCGTGGTCTCCCAGTTAGCTGGTCCGCAGTTTGCATTCATTGATCAGTGAGTTGATAGAAATGAAAACCCACCGACAGCAATGAATGTTGATTGCAGCCATTAGATGCTGGAGATGCGCAGCGTTCTTCAGACCGCGCTGCTGTTACTGGGGTTTCCCGTGCAACAGTCGGTATCGCCCTCGCCTTGACCTCAGGCCATAAACTATTTTGGGGCTTCTTAAAATCTTGGTGACTCCTGAGAAGTGCACTTTCACAGCAGAAAAACAGTCTTCAATTTAGAAACTGCACTAAAAATGACATTAATTGCTGTTTTTTTGGTAAAGGTGATTTGTTTTGCTTGGTCACTCCACTTATTCCTGACAGAAAGAATCTGTAGTATATCTGTTTTGTAGTTTAGATGGTTCTTGACTGTGCACCCCAAGGACTTGGAAATGGTGCACTCACTGAACCCTTCCCTATTTTTGCATTTAAACTATTTTCCAAAAATTCTCAAGCAGCACATTGTCCTCTAACTCAACAAGGGCTGGGCCTCATCCCAGCAGTGTTCATGTTACACCAGGATGAGACACATCCTGCTTAAAAGCATTATCACATCCTCATGGAGGAAGGGCACTTTCTTGCTTGCCCTAGTTGTAAAGCAACAGCATGAGTTGCCGGAGCAGCTGGACCTTGCTGGGAGGGATCCGGTCCTCACCCAGTGTTCCCAGCGAGCAGCTGCTGAAATCAAGCGGCAGGTTCCTGTGAGCAAATGAACTGACATTCCAAAGCTTTTTCCAGCGAAGCTCAAGTTGCCAGCCCAAATGGAAATGAGGTTTCCCTCCTGATCTGGCCTGTATTCTGCTATTTTGAACACAGACCTTGCTCAGATTTGTTTCCAAGTGTACCATATGGTGTGGATACGTTACTGCTTTCATGCTGCCCATAGCCAACCTTCTGTGGCTCTCGGATACTTTGTTGTGCAGAAATTCTGCTCTTGTGTAAAGTTTGTTGGTTTTTTTAAGAGTCTTTTTTTTTTTTGAGAAAGAACAACTGGAAAAACTCAACCTTGGTAGCTCTTAATGTAATCTGTAAATCATGGCCTGTTAATGGCAACCATATGTGGAAAACCTATGAAGGTTCAAGCTCAGAGGGTTTGTGATAAACCTCAAGGTACAGTCAACGGTCGATGGTTTTTTCTAGTTCTCAAACTCACCGACAGCGTTGAATGTTCACTGAAGCTATCCAAAGATGGCTGTGTACATGCGCTGTACATATTTTCCGTGCATATGTTTTCCATAGACTAGCAGTGGAAACACTGCTGAGGACTGCACATTCTTTATTATAAAGTCTTAAACTGCAAGTATTTTAATTACCAAATGGAACCATGAGGACTAATGAATTGCAGAAGTGTAACACTAGTTAGGGATGAGAAGTTGACTTAGTGTTTTGTAAACCAGCTTTGAACAGACCCGAACTGCAGTTGTGGAAAAGTCTGTCCTCCTGTGGATATGCATATTCTAAACAGCCCTGCTGGGGGCCTTTATAATGTTTTATAAAGAAATTGAAAGTTCACTTAAAAAAAAGTGAATCGGGGGACACCTGTAACTGTAGCCCAGCAGAGTGAGAGCAGGAGGATCCACTTTGTACCAGAGTATGTAATGTCTGCCTGCATTTCTGCAGCTCCTGTCCCCTCTTGTGCCTGGGGTTTTTTTTAAGGCTTTATCTGCACTCTGAGGCACGCGGATTCTCAGACGCTGCTTGGCTGAGCTAAGGTGACCCTTCAATAGCAGCAATGTCTTACTGGGCAGAGCTGCTGCAGAGTGGGATGGGGACTGGTCATCAATCACTGTAGTGGAGATCGAGCAGCTCAGCATCCAGGGGTGTGGGAAATCCTGCCCAAAGGGAAGCACTGCATGAGAAGGCCGTCTGGTCCTCAGAGCATTTTTAATATGATCTAGAACATTATTGGAGCAGCTTAAAAGCAAGTTTTAAACTGAGTGTGTAAATGTCTGCCTAGGAATGTACTGGTTAGAATAAATGAATTGCATTATCTTGCCCTGAAAAGTGGGAAAAGGATTTATTCTCTTTAAATCTCTATACTGTATCTCTCTAATTATCTTCACTTTTTTCCACTTGTCTTCCATGGTTTGAGATATGGGAATTATTTGCTGCTTGTTCGTTGAAAAATAAATCTGCTGCTATATCTGAAATAACTTTGCTGTGAGTGAAGCCTACAGATTTAGTGGGGATAATCTATCACTTTCAAATTCTGGAGACTTCTTTTTAATTCAGAGTATTTTCTCTTGTAGGGACTGTTAAGTGTGTCTCTGAATATTCTGAGCTGATAGATGTAGCTTAACAATAAATATATTGCCTAATACAGTACCTGAAACAATCTCCTATCCTGAGTAAGCTGTCTGAGAGATGAGCTTCCTCCCAGAACACAGCCTGTAGTCCACACTTGTGGCCTGACTTTAATTGTATCATTTAACATCAACAGATACTGAAAATCTAAAAGAATGCTCTGAAAATTAGTCTCACCTTTTTCTTGCCATCTCTTTGGAGCAGAAGCTGGTGGAAAGAACAAAGAAAACTTGAATTAATAACAGGCAATGCTCAGCCTTGAGTGTTAAGCCTCATGGGTGTCCCAGTGTGAAGGGTGACTACATGTGGTAGGTATAACATAAATCAAGGAAACTAAGCTCAAGTCAAGCATGAAATTTTGGTTTTATCAAACCAGAAGTGTGTTTATATTTAAACTGCATTGTGAGAGGGGCTTTTTCCTCAGTTCATTACTTCTTCCTCCTTTTGTATCTCCTCTGACCTCCGAGTCGATAACTTTCATCTTCTCATTTCATGATTTGAGAGCTTGAATTTCTTCTGAATGTTAAAAACAAACTGTACATGTTATTTCTATATCCTGGCTGCACCCTCCTTCCCTCTTACAAGGTTCAAAGCTCTCCATCAGCTAGATTTCTGGGCATATTCCAAAATGATAAAATAATTCTCTGCAAACTGTAACTGGGCAGTACGTGCAAAACTTGGCATAGACAAAAGATAAATCTTTTCAAGCAACAGAACGGCTGTAGTTTTACCCCCAGAACTGTGTACAACACCCACATTCGCTCTCCACTCTTCAAGTCCTTTCTCTTTTGGGAGGGGTGTGTGTATATACACACCTATATGTATAGGCATATATCTATGCAGTGTAAGGAAACTTAGGGCAGACTACTCTGTTACAGCAAGAGCCATCTGAAAAACACAGCAGTGAGAGCTGTCAGGACAGGATTTCTCTGGCACGTTCTCTTATTGTTGCTCAAGTGATTGTCTGTGTCTTATCACAAAACAGGTCGTGTAATTTTTCATCTATTTTCTTCCCAATTTTCCTTCCCTATTGAAGTGTCTTTGTGCTCAACAGCAGCCTCAGCAGTGGGGAGCAAAGTGCCAGTGACAGCTTTGAGCTGTGTGAGCAGAGGGCAGTTAGAAAAACCTGTACTTGGGGACTGCTGCCCAAGCCCACTGTACCAGAACTTCGGCTCATTTTTTCCATTAGTGTGGTGGAACTGGAAAGGTGCTGTTGAGGGGGTTACTCTGTGGCCTACTTAGTTTGGTCTGACACCCCCCCAAAAGTTACTGCCTGCGCTGAACCTTCCTTCTGCTAGGAAGCACTGAAACCAACCTGTGGTTGACAAGTTGCCACCACTACTGTTATTGCTTAATTATTATTTCCTGTTGTGGAAAAAGCATTAAGTGGACTTGACATCTTCCCCAGATGCTGAAGGCAGTCAGCCATGGCATGGGGGGGCTCTGAAAGCCTGTTAGCTCTGCATGTGGAATGCCTCACAAACTGGAATCCCTGTGAGGTCATCAGTGTAATGATGTCAGTCAGGGAGGGAGTGGAATGCTGAAGTAGAACTTCAGAATGAAAACATTGTAGATTCAGAGCACGTGGGGTTTTCTTTCAACTTACAGTGGAGAGAATGGGCTTCTGTCTGAAGAACATGGTTTCTTCCATATGCACACAAGCCCTGGAATGGAGAGGTTAACCTGTTAATCATCTGATGTATGGGGACAGGATTTAGTTAGTTTTGTGGACGTTTCTGGTGCTCTGTGTACTTTATGGTACCTGAACAATTCTTACACCCTAGTTCAATCATTCTATTACTTCCTCCCAGTAAGCCTTTTATTTCTAGCAGGACAGGAATCCAAATGGCACAGCCTTAAAGTATCGCTAAATAAATTTAACATATGCATCTGGTAGTAAACCTGCTCCACTTTCCCTTCTGCACCCTGTGCTATAGCTGTGCACCCCCAGCATATGGAGACTGGGGCTACAATTGTGCTCAGCACACAAACAATATCTTAGTGGCTACCTTGAAGCATCCATGGAAATGCCATGTGTGAGCATCTCTACTTTGTCCTGTGAAAAGCTTTAATGTACTATAGAAACGTGTTATCTTTGTAGATGTAAATGACTTTGGCAGTATAAACATGCAAGTACCTCTTGAGGAGACAGTGGGCGACAAGGGGATGTGATCCCTGGCAGTAGTTTTAGTTATTGTTGCTGTTTCATGGAAATGTGGGTGAGTGTTTAAGTAGCAACGCCGTGGCCGAATGGTTCAGATTCAGCAGTCTTCTACAACTAGCACCGGAGGGTTTTTTTAAATTGTCCAAAAGCTCCTTGGACTACTACTTGACAAGTCTTGAGACTACATGAAATCGGGGACAAAGTTACCGGTCTGATCCATTTGCCCTCTTAGGACATAGTGCTGTGATGGTGATCCTAGAGAAAATAAACGCAGAGCTCTTCTGGCACCTGAGAGAAATGCTGTTAATACCATTTCCCAGCGATTTATGGAGGACTTACCAAGTTAAGGATCTCATCATGAGTCAGGAACCTTGCTTGTGGATGCAAGGTAACCTAGACTTTCGTAAGGTGGTTGACTTAATACTGTATGACAACTTAAACTGGTATGATACAAATTTGCCGTGGCAAATGTTTACAGGATTAAAAAATGACAAACGGGCAGGTCTCGGTGCAGTTCTCAGGGGGGACTCGATGGAGTTGGCACGGCCTCGGAATGACTGTTTGCTGTGTCCATAGTATCAGATATTAGCAGATTTGGGGTTTTTTTTTAGAGAAGAGTGACGCAAATCTGGATCTCTAGATAAATGAAACATAAATGAATGCTTCGGTGTAGTCTAATGCCAAGTGAGGTGTTTGGGAAGAAGGAACACAGGCTGTGTGTGAACATAAAGGAGTCCACTGTGTGAAGCGGTACTTGCTGCGGTAGATAATTAACTGCATGTGTGTGCACAATCGGACTTTTACTACTCTGCAAACAATGAAATATTGAATAGGGACGGGGGCTGTTGCATCTGCATTTAGTTCTGTAACAGCTGAAATACATTGTCCAGTTCTGGCTGCCCTAAAGACATCACTGAGCTGAACAGGTTTCTGAAGAGATGAATGGAGAACAACTAAATAACCAGAAAGACAGTCACCAGTAAAACAAAGTTCTCTGAAGTAAACTGGTGAAGGAGCTTTGTCCTGTCTGTTAATGCCCTTCCCTGCACAAAGGAGCTGGTGAGAGCACAGCAACGCCGCCCTGGGCTTGGCAATGGGGCTGCTTTTGGGGGGGTGGGGAGCAGAACCTTGAGGATGGTGTTAGCAGGGAAAAATGGTTTGACTTGCCCTTCAGAAACTTGAATTGGGAACTTCTGATTCAAGAGCATATGGAGAGGTGATTTTTCAACAAAACAAATTTTGCATTATACACTCCTCCTTGGAAAATATTTGACTAAGTCTCAGCAAGTGTTTTTATCAGAAAAGTAAAATTATTTTGGTTTTGATTCTTTTTGCCAAAGATGATAATATTTTAAAGTGAGGCATTTGTGAACGAGCTAGTCCGGGTGTTCCTGCAATCTGACATCCCAGGTTGAGTAATCAGATGCCCTCTGTTCTAAGCACTTTCTTCCCAAGCCATTGAAATAGTTGTGTTTTCTAAACACAACTTGTTACACCTTTCCAGAACAAACACCCAAGCTCTCAGAATCAAACCTTCCATCTCCTGTTACCTGCTAAAGGAAGTATTTGTCAAATTTGCTTGTAGTGAGAAGGGTGGCTGCGGCTGGAAGACACAACCATGGTCAAAAGCTTTCTCCCTGACCTACTTAGAGGGGACTGATCGTACTGGATTAGACTCCAGCTTGCTCTGCTGTCTCCAAAGTTGTTTTTGTGCAAGGTGGAGAGATCAGACGCGCAGTGTCGCAAGACCCGCCTGCCTCTTCACCAGAGTTTCCAAAGGACTAAGTACAGTTTCACCCAGGCAAACTGGGGAGGAGATGAGGAGCTTCTTCAGGCCCATAAGAGCCTTCCAGCACCCCAAAGGAGGTGTAAGGGATGGGTTTCTGAGTAGATCCATCAGGGATGCGTTTTGGAGCAAGCTGCATTTATGAGCTATTTGTACCTGCAGCGTACATGGAACAAAAATGATCTCAGCCCAGGATGTCTTAACAATGGTCCATCTTTGTGTCATTTCAAAAATTCTTTGTTGGAAAAAAAAAACCAACTACCTTGATGTTTGGGACCACTATTTGAATTGTAGCTGTTGGCTGCAATCAATAGAGCAGTTCTGACTCTAAACTAAAATCAAACCGGCGGCTAATGGATGTTTAGAAAAGGATGCGAGGAAGAGAAACTTGCATATTTCCTACTAATCATCTCCTGTCTTCCAGACATTTTTCAGCGCACACAGACTCCTGGAGACAGGCTTCTGTGCATTCAGGAACCATGAATGCATTTTTCTTTTCATGAATTTGTACAGCTTCCCTGTGAACTTTTATCCCGCATCTTTTAAGATAACATTTGTTGCCATGAAGATTATTGTCTGTATTAGATTCATCATTTTTAATAGAGGGGAGTCTCAGGTGTCCTGAGGAACTCCTGCAGTTGTACTATGCCCTGACACATCTAATGCTGGGTAAGCAGCTTCTGTGGATATAAATAGCATTGTCTCTTTTGGTTTATTAACCAGGCTAACAGTTCTTCATCGCTGAAACACTGCATTGCTCTAGGCCTAGGATGCTTTATTTTTATTATGGTGGTGAATTTAGGGTAAGTACTTCTTCAGAAGACACTCCCATACTGACTGCTGCTCTTGGCTGGCCACTCTGTGTCTCGGCGAAGATCAAAAAGATTTCCCATCGGCTGTGAATTTAGGCATAGTTCCTGTGCCTCGGTTTTGGGAAGAGATGATCCTAACTGCAGATGCTTCTGTTACTGGGATTGTTTTCTGCCTTTTAGCACTTTAGAAATTGCTGGCAGTCACCAGTGCGACAGTCTTTGCAAAAATTAGTTCTTCTCTTGCAGAGAATTGTCTTTTTGCTCAGAGATTGGAACTAGCTGGATTGGCCAGTCATTTTCAGGGTAGGGAGGGTGGAAAATGCCTCCAGTTCTCATACTGCTCTCAACTGTCAAGCCGAGATTACCTCGTTACTGTTTTAAGGTATTTGTTTCATGTGGTTTGATCTCTAAAGACTGCACTAAAACATGATGCCTGCTACAGGAGGGAAGGTCCATTCCTGAGCTGGACACTTCACAGGTGGTTTCCTGCACCTCCATCCTGGTGACAGGACCCCATTTGAACCTGCAGCAAACCCATCTTCACACCCTGGGCACACAGAACGACAGAAAAATAGAGAATTGTTTCTTTTCCTGTGCTAATTTGGATTTTATATTTGACTCCCTGGAATACTGGCAGTTCTAGATGGATAAAGCTGAGGTTATCTGCTTGGGAAGCAGTATGGATGGAGAGGGATCAGATGAAGGATTTGCTTTTCATAATCATAACCTCTTCTCCTGATAACTGTGCCTTTGAAGATAATTTGTTTGTTATTTCAGCTTTACAACCCAGCAGTTCTCGTCTGATAGACTTCAAGATTGTAGTTCTTCTCGAAAGAAACACCTCTGAAGTCTCCCTTTTTGGTTCAGTTTTGGCATCACTGGCACCTCTGGGTCAGGTTTACGCTGCCATCTTGTAAGACTCCATTTCATGATACACTCAGTACGGTCAAGATTTTACTTCCAATAATTAAATAACTGAAGCAAAGAAAATGATGTTACAGTGGCACTGTAGGGAGCAGGAAAGAGTCAGGTGGAGGGAGATCTGTCCTGTTGGCTTCCTCATTCTCCTCCTCCTAGCCACTGTGAGATTTATCGCTCGCCGACGTCTGGCGTAGCTAGAAGCATGTGATACCCGTGACGAGAAGTGTCTTCCTCGTGAGCTGAACAGGGGCTACCCACAGACACGTGCCCTGACCTCCCTGAACTTCTGCAAGATGCTGGTTTGCTGTTCTCTGGGTTTGGTTATTCCCATTTAGTCCCAGCAGGTACCATGAGGCCTCAATGTATAGATATCAGGGAAGAACACTATTGCATCCTGCATGTGGTCTAATCCACACGATGGATGAATTTCCACTATGTTTCACTGCTGTTTGTTCACATGTTCCCACTAAATTCCTTGACTCTTGTTTACAAATGATCTGAACTACAGCGTGCACGCAGCGCCGACCTTAGAGACTTCGGCCCGATTTCTGTGATCGTTTTCCTTCTGCTGCTGGTGTATGCTGCTCAGCCTGGGAGCAGCAGCAGCTTTGGAACTGAGCTTCAGGTGTTAAAATTTAAAACAGAATTATCTTCAAAGACTCTTGTAGAACAACTAAGTATGATTTGTGGGAAAAAAAGGCTCTCTCTTCTATCTGGCTACCAGGCAAATGCTCTGTTGGAAGAAAGACCTCCCTCCCCCCCCTCTTATATATTTAATTTCTTTGCTTTTCTGTGCTTTTAAATATTGCATGGCTGTGGATATGACCCCCAGGTGAGCAGGACTCAGCCATTCTTCTCTGAATTATACATTTAGCCTATTTAAATGCAGCCATCATGTGAAACAAAAAGGGGAAAATGTACTTATGTTCATTTAGAAGAATGATCTTCGGATAACGTCACCCAAATATTGCTGGGTTTTTATCTTGCCTATAAAATAAATTGGTCCCAGTGCGCTGTGAGATGCACATAAAAGTTTGAATATTAAAGTAGTATAAAATTCAGATGACTTGCTAGAGCTGGCTTTAGAATTTTGAAAAAATTGGAACAGCCCGAGTACAATTTGTGAGGGAGTGACTGACTGGAGAGTGAAACCTGTCAATCTCGATCTATTGGCACATTTTCTTGGGCACTTTTTTTTGTGCCCCTTCTACTGCTATTTGATTGTGTTACCCACCTTTTGTCCTGGGGTGTGATGAGAGCCCAACTGTTCTAGGTGTGTTTCGTACCTCAGCACGATAAGCCACGGAGACTGATAATGGCAGTTCTAAAATTTGTTTGGCAAACTGTTCTGCAAATCGTGGATTCTGTAATCACTTCACTGCTTTTATAGTTCTCCTTTTACACTCAACTCATTGGTGTTTCGAAAATATTTTCTAATATTTTAAGATACACCTTCTCCCCTTCTCTCTCCCAAGTACTTACACCCACAAACTGGTGCGTTTGCATGATCTATGGTTCGGTAATTGCTTTCTAACCGGAACAATTAAGAGCTGTGAGAGGAAAGGAAATTTGTCATAAAATGTTCCAAATGGAAATCTGCTTTTATGTGGTTTCAGAATGACAACCCAGAAAGCCTAGGTGGATATACTGCAATAGCGTCAAAACTCCGACAGCAAAACCCTTATCCTTCTAAGTACAGAGCAGGGCTGAGGAGGGAGACCTGGGTCTGCTCGCAGGCTGAGCAATCCAACCCAGCCGTCCTTCGAGGGCACTGCAAGGCTCACGCAGATGATACAAAATAACCTCACTTTAGTCCAATATTTCAGTATGTTCTTCATTTCCAAAGTAGACTGCGGAAATATTGCATCTATCCAGTGGTTACTGAAGGAAAAGAATGAATTAAATAGGGCAAACAAAGCTGAAGCTAAGCTATTATGTATTTCAGATTGCTTAGTATTTGGTTTGTGGACCAAATGCTTTAGATTATAAGGCATAAGCCTTTCAGAACCTTAAGTTATTTTAAAATTAAATGGATGACAGGCACAGGTCTGCTGCATGGATTTGATTTTCTTTGTGTCTTAGCAGAAGTAGTAAGCAGTGTCTGTAAGTATCTAATAAAGCTATTTTCTGCTATTATAGAGAGGTTTGCTATGAGAAACAGAACTGAGAGGGTACCACATTTTCAATAAAACAAATTGAACAGATTCTCAGAAATCTAGGTCACAGTAACAGATGACCTATACATGGTCCTAGTTTTTGATGCAACTGTCTAATCTGCTCTGAGAGTACTAGCCAGACATCATTCCTAATTGACCTTGATATTCAGTGAACAGAAAGAAAGCTAAAGCCACATGATATTTAAATCTTTAGCAGAAAAAAATATACAGCCAACTTGAATACATTCTGTTTTATAACTAGACTCTGTATTTGCCATGTGTACCGTCCGCAAATGTGTTGATAATCTTTAAAGATCTGAATCTGAGACTCCACCTAAAGCAATCACTCCGAACACTAATGGCCATTCATGCCGCCCAGCTCCAGAGGGGAGCTTTCCTGGCCCTTGTGCAAGCGCATGTGTAACGCAGCTGCCCTGTCAGCCTTCCCCAGACTTTCTTGGGAAGAGATGGATGCTCTCTGGCCAGGTGAGAGCTCTCTTGGTCCCCTGGACTAGTCAGTTCAGCCCAAAGCACAGATCTCGTGGTACCCAGATTTAAGGCGCTGTGGTTATGTAAATGGAAGTGCTGACCCAGGGCCCCGGCACGCGCACAGCTGTAGGTGTAAGTAAATACAGCAGACGGGAGATTACGGTAGGTAGGGTTAAACCCTGACCACCTCTGTTTATAGACCAGACTGATCCTTTCTGGTTACGGCACCAGACTGGAGATGCAGCGTTATTTACAGAAGGCACTACAGGCTTTCCACACGTGAGAGAGGGAGGGTGTGTGCTGCTGTGCTGGACTGCATCTATGGTCTGATGGTAAGCCAAAAGAAACTCGGGAGTAAAGCCTCGAACACTAAGACAACAAGACACATTTCAAGAAAAACTAGATCCCGATTTAGGTTACCAAATGAAGAACCATTAGATGTGCCACAGGATTGGTTCAGATTGAGAACCTGTGGTTTGTGGGACCTCACCAACTCTGTTTCAATGAGCCCCTATCTGGCAAGAAATGACTGCGTTACCTCTGCGGTTCTTTGCGGTTTGCGCCGGAGCCGCCACGAGAAGATGCGCATGCTGGCTGCGGTGCGCTCAGAGCAGCGGTGAGCGCACTGCGGAGCAGCCCCCGGTAAGGTGACGGCAGTGTCCATGCGGAGGGATGCTAGTGCATCACCTGCCCCTCCCTGCCCGGTCACCTCGGCACACCCGCCCTGAGCACGCTTCCCTAATCACAGTTTGGCATCTGATCTCAGACAGTCTGGTCTTTTTGGGTCAAACGCATTAACCGAGGGTCTGAGCGCTGTAGTGCTGCAAACCCAAACTGCGCACAAGCCTAAGGCAGCTGGGATTGAAGGCAACCTGCTGCTGAGCAGCAGGATTCCCAGCTTACTGTGAGCGTCGTTGGTGCGCGTGGGTGCTGAGCTGGCACAATTAATCGTTAATGCAGGAGGGGTTTGGTAGCGAGATGCGGCACTTCGGCGTACTCAAAATTTGCACTTTTCGCAATGGCCGTTCACAGTGATTGCGTTAATTCCTTTGGATTATGGCTCGGCGCAGTCACTGATGGTTCCAACTCTTTTCAGGCGGTACAGGGAAAGTAAGAATGACTGAAGTCTATTTAACAAGGTGATGTCATCGGTCTGTATGGCTGTGTTGCTGCTTATGAAAAAGCCCCCACATGCTTTTATCCTCATGGAATATCCTTTTATCCATGTTATCCTCAACATAAAAATCCCTGACTGTTGTCTTCTGAGTTCTGAACGTCTGAAACTTTTGAGCGATACCGATCAATACTGTGGTTTTGAAATGATTACAGCATCTGCTGGCTATTATTAAGATAAAATGAAATTCTTAGGATTCCACATTGTTTGTGGTGTTGCCAAGTGCCCTGCTCGGTTTCAGCGTACCTGGTGCATGGCTGTTGGCAGCCAACCCCTAACACCATACTGTTATCAGTGCAGAGTCTGATGATACATGTGTTGGTCTCTTGCATCAGCTGCAGCTTCCAAGTCCGTTAGTGATTCACAGGTTTCTTTTTCTGTGAGTCTTTATAAACTTCCTCTTGGAATAGCTCTAGCTGGACTTGGGAAGATCGGCTTCTGAACTGTCTGTTATTTCTGTGTGCCGTTTGAAAAACTGACCACACAAGAGCAACCATCAGCATCCTCTTCCTATGTGCATGACGGGATTATTCTCATGTCCGGGCCGAGTATGCAGATGTTTGCGGGGGCGGGTTATGCCCAGACATTCCTTTTATGGATGTTTTGATTAGGCAGAAGCTCTTTTTGCCAACCTTTGATGTTTTCCATTCAAAGTGATATGCCTAACAGGTAGGCAACTCTAAGACCCAAATTGCAAGGGCAGGATTTCGCTTTCCAGCATTTTCTTTAGTATTTTTTTTTTGGTAGGCAGCACTTTCAAGGGGTAGGTTTTAAAATCAGCCCCCCAATGAACACCAAGCATTAGCAGTCTTGCAGGTAACCGGAAGAAAAGGTTGCTGTATTTTAAGAATACCATGATATTTAATCTAAACATGCTTTGTAGGTAGAGTGATCCCAGTCCTTAACCCTTATTAAAAATAGTCCATAATATTTTTGTTCAAAGGCTTATTGAGGTAGGTCTTTGTAACCACCACAAAAAAAAGAAAAAAAATCCAAACAGCTTGATTGTGATCTAGCCTGATTCTTATCACTCAAGTTTTACTGAGAAGTAATACACCCAAGCCATTGTACTACCTCGGGAAGAGAATGCAAGGAAATTATATAATTATTCTGACAACATTGACTCCTGTGAAAAGTATTTACATTCACATTTGTATTTCTAACATTCTGAAAGAGCAGCAGAAAATTATATGAGCTGGGGCCTCACAGATACAGATGTTTTGTTAATCTTACAAGTAGCACCTCAGGGAGGATTTCACCATTTTAAAAAATGGTGGTGTTTTAGTCATCCAGTTTTTTGTTGGGTTTTTTTTTTTATTTTTTTTTCCCGACGTTGCTCAAAGGAGCAATGGCAGCAAGTCCCTCTCCTGCCGCACGGGCTGGTGCAGAGCACCCGCACGTGTCTGCCCAGGTATCTCGGGGCTCCCCTGGAAGCTGGACCTGCTTTCCTCACTTTAAAGTTCTTCCCCTTTTTCTGAGGTCACAAGGGGTGCATTGATAAAATACTCTCGGTAGCAGCAAAACAACCGCGTATTTGTTTTCACTATTTTACGATACTTTGTATCCCTTACTTTGCGATACTTTGTATCTCTGCAGGCCCCAGTAATACCCGTCCTTTCCCAAGGGCATAGCCCACAACTCTCCCTTTCATGGGTTTTATGGGTGAAGAGCAGCCCAGCCATTCCTGCTGCGCTCCCGGGGATACTCGCACGTAGACACTCCTGGCTGCTTCCTCATGGCAGGGGGGTTTTAGATCCCTGTGGACTGGGAATTTTATCTGGTGTTAAGTGGGTAGGGTAGGTAAGATTTATGGAAAAAGAGGAGGAAGAGCCCCCAACCTTCCTGCCATTTAGGTGAAGACTGAACTGACATCTGCCCCTCACCGCAGGGCCGTGCACAGCGAGGGGCTGGCTTTTTATGGAATAAAACCTGCTGGTTGGTTTTCTGATCTTGATAATTTCTGCTCATTGGCTCCAATCAGTGGATTAAAGCCCAGTCTCTGAGGAGTTTGCATTTTAACTCTAGACTGGGGGGAAAGCAGGGGAAATGGGAGGTACCAGACACTGAACGTTTTAGTTTTGTTTTTCTTATTTATTTTGTTATTTGCCAAGTTGACACAACTGCGTGATGTCCGCCTACATAACTGATACAGGAAATGCACGAAGTAAATTTGCTGACCCTTTTATGATGAAATCATCTCTCCAGCCTCATCCCCTTACAGCCACCTTTAAAATTAAGTCCCACGTAACACCACCCCATCTCAGGCTAGACATCAGCTGCCTCAGTAACACATCTCTGTTTTTTTTATAAACACTTTGAGGTTTTCCATCCTCAAATTCTTTTAATTCCCCCCCACCCCCCCAGTGAATTAAAATCTCCAGCCAGATCATGCTTCTGCCTTCCAGACACAGGGCAGCGACTGCAGCTGAAAAGTAACCATATGGACTTCATGATTTTATGTACTGTGACAATAAAGCTTTTATGACATTCTAGGTGGTTAAAAATGGCAGTAAGGAGCTCTTAAACATGGCACAGTCATGTTGCTTTTCTGAACCGGCAGACCTGCCAACAGTGCATCAAAAGCCGTAATTTCCTGTGCACTGAAGCCCCCATCTCTGCTGCCTCCAGCTTTGTGTCCCAGGGCTTGTGCCTGTGTGCTAACAAATCTCTATTGTCCAGCCGGGCGAATAGTGGCTGGGACCAAAGAATTGCTGTCTGGTTTCTATTCAAATCCAGGTAGTCAGAGATATGAATGGAGTTTCTCGAACCGCCATGTGAATAACCTCCGCTCTGCGTGGAGGCTGCGAGTGCCCAACGGGCTGGCGGGTCCCTGCCCCAGCGCCTCGGCTGCCGAAGGCACAAGGGTTTGAAACGCGCTTTTAATGCTCCGCATGGCTTTTAATACTTATTAACTTCAAAAATATGCTACCTCCCATTCCTGGACAAAACGAGGAGGGTAAAATCATCCCCTTCTCAAGTTTCTAAACTTGTTGAGGAATTTTACTTACAGATTTAAAAAATGAGCTGGTTTTGCTAAGAAACAGACAGGAAAAGTTTACAAAAATTATTTTCTTAGAACGTACCAGATTTGTAAGCGTGTGTTGACCGAGTTTTTTATTGTACACAGAGCGCATTGCAAGCGCCACCGTTAAGAACTGCAGATGGTTTGGGGAGCAAATGCCTGAAATTTCTTTTAGAGTTACAGTAAGAAAAGATATGGTAGAGTTATCATAAGAAAAATTCCTGCTACGATAGCCTCAGCAGGAACTGGAGGAATACTGCGAGTCGGCGTTCATTTTACCCCTGGGTTTTTTTGGTTGTTTTTTTGTTTTGTTTTTGTTTTTTTAATTAACGCGAAGTGCAATAAGGCTGATACTCCGCTCCGGAGAAGCAAAACACCCCTTCGCTCGGCCAGAGAACTAAACCCCGCAAGCTCGGCCCTCTCCTACCTCACAACTATCGCTAATCAGTCGTCGGTCGCGATATCAGCCACAGGCGAGGGGCTAGACCGCGTCCCGCAGGTGCCACC